>OY755173.1:2630097-2915403 GCA_963576735.1 Bedellia somnulentella
GTTCTCTTTTTTATTGGCATTCTTGTCGTACGAACATGTAAGATTTTAACTAAACATTCTGAGGAACCAACAAGACCCCGTTGGGGTACAACAACAGTAAGGTTGCTAAATAACTAGATTCTTATCCCCATATATATTATCGAGAAGTTTGATCTCTCCCTCAATAGAGTCATCCACCAAGACCTGCCGTTGTTGTTCTGCTCCACTCTTGTCTACTCTCGAAATTTAATTTTGACGCATTTTATCCCCGTAGAGTTGACAGAGAAACTAATATTTGTGAACGACAAGTGACTTTTTATACAACTATTATGAAACACGAATGAATAAAACTTTACCATGTGGGTTTCCTTACTGTGTTTTCCGTAGATGTTAACAACCATGAGAAATTAACCACTCTTAAAACTTTGAAGACATACATTTAGAAGTCCCGACTCATAATTAGAACTTCTATTTCTGCAACAATAGCTTCACCTTTTTGAGTGGAGCCGTGAGTATGTGTTTAGTTATCGAAGAAGGCCGTTAGATTTATGTACATTAGTGTCAAAAAACGCATGTGTGTGTGACGTGACGGTGTGTAGGAGCGCGCGCAGGAGGCGCTGTCGTTCGTGCTGTCGTCGCTGGGCGCGGCTGCTGCTAGCCATGGTATAAGCTGTGTAATGTGTGTGTGACGTGACGGTGTGTAGGAGCGCGCGCAGGAGGCGCTGTCGTTCGTGCTGTCGTCGCTGGGCGCGGCTGCTGCTAGCCATGTATGTGTGTATGTGTGTGTGACGTGACGGTGTGTAGGAGCGCGCGCAGGAGGCGCTGTCGTTCGTGCTGTCGTCGCTGGGCGCGGCTGCTGCTAGCCATGTATGTGTGTATGTGTGTGTGACGTGACGGTGTGTAGGAGCGCGCGCAGGAGGCGCTGTCGTTCGTGCTGTCGTCGCTGGGCGCGGCTGCTGCTAGCCATGTATGTGTGTATGTGTGTGTGACGTGACGGTGTGTAGGAGCGCGCGCAGGAGGCGCTGTCGTTCGTGCTGTCGTCGCTGGGCGCGGCTGCTGCTAGCCATGTATGTGTGTATGTGTGTGTGACGTGACGGTGTGTAGGAGCGCGCGCAGGAGGCGCTGTCGTTCGTGCTGTCGTCGCTGGGCGCGGCGGGGCGCGCGCAGCACCACGCGCTGCTGCGGGACGCCACCGCGCTGTGCTCCGCCTTCCCGTCGCTCTTCACCGACGACCTGCTGTGCGCCGTGCGGGCCAGGAACAGGTGATGCATTTTTACCACTTATTTCATTATTTAAATGGAAAGTTCTCTTCAGAGAACAGCTTTGATTGACCCCGATCTACTATTATATTTTCCGGGAGTATCACTCACTTTTTTTTCTTCTCGTTTCATTTCTAAACTTAGAATCCAAAAGGATATATAATTAAATCATACCAACAAATGATACGCATAAAGTTAAATATATAAAATAAATATTCTTATTTATCATATAAAAGTTGCCCTCAGCAGCAATTGAACCCCTAACTTCCGCGCAAAGAATCCAGTCAGCTACCTACTGGGCTTTCGTGTCTATAATGGTATCCAACATACACTACTATATAGCCAAGGTGAAACGAGCAAGACAGTTAAATGCTAGTTGACCGGGAAAACTGCATTCTAAGCAGAGTTCTGTCCCACTCAAAACTGTGATTAAATTAAAATTGTAAATAAGTTATAGGGAGGAAAGTTTCTCGGTAAAAATATAGTTACGAATCTTTGTAAGAACTCTTTTGGTGACCGAGAGATCTTTTTTTTAAACACATCTGCTCACAAGTTTCTGAATATTAAAATAAATAATTATTTTCTTTCTAAGCACGATGAAAATAGTCGTATAACACACGTGAGAAATTAGTCATGAGAGTGCTCGGTTCTAGAAAGCTTTCTCGCTTACGGCCTAGGTTATAATTGATAACTGACCTTGTAGACTTCTATCCTAATATACGTTATTAACACATTGATAGCAGCGAAGTAAACCAAACATCAAGCGGAGTAACCATAGTAAAACTGGGAGGCCCTCAAAACGGACCTACAGCTCCAATAGTGAATGGCACGAGCGGCGCAGTTAGCGGTGTTACTAGCGGGGCGGGGAACGTGGCGGCAAGCGGGGCGACAAGCGGGGCGGGGAGCGGAGTCACGGGCGGCGCGGGCGGGTACACGAGGAGGAAATTAGGCGATTCGCGAAGTACAGGACGATTACATACCGCCGCCGGACAATCGCATCGTAGCATGACTCGACTTAATGTTACAGGTATTTAAATTCTTATACTTTTGCTGGTAGTGTTATGTTTGTAGTGCATACGCCGTAGAGTTTAAGAATTATTTAATTAGTTTTTAATACAAATCATTGCTTGATCATTTATGATTGAGGAATATTTACACAGCAATAAGCAGATGTATAAATAGGTTTAGGTAAGTTTAGGAAGAATTTATTATTCGTAGAACGTATCTCTACATACATACATACATTCATATACTCACGGCTATGAATCCCTTGAAGGGGTAGCCAGAGCTAAGGAATCAGAAGTTCCTCAGCCCCTTTTGGAAGTTGCGTGAAAAGATGGTGGAATAAAGGTTATGGGTCTCCAACCGCATCGCCCAAAAATCCCTCAAAAGTCCCAATATCGTTAGTCGCCTCTTACGTACACCCACCGGAAGAAACGTATTTCTAGTGCACTCAATTTCTTTAATTGTCCTTTCTTGACTAAGTTCGGAAGCCAATACATGAGGTGAATGCAGAACTAGTCTCTGAGGAGATAGTTTGGGTAAGCCTATGCCCAGCAGTGGTAACTATTGCTTATTGATGCTGATGATTCCTAATGAACAGTGGATTTTTTGACATAATGTATTTCAAATACCTAAGCTAAATGTGTTTGTTTACCAGGTGGATCAGTCGGTGGACTACATAAAAGCATGACGAGGCTATCCTCATCGCAGCAAATAAATTTACAACAGAACAATGTACAAAATGCTCCGAATAATACTGGTAAGGGTTTTTATGTAAGATATAAATATATTTTTAACGATGTGTATCGTAAATTTGAACACATCATGAAATGATCGATCATTACATGAAATAGTCGTATTTCATGAAATGTTCAACTGTTTATTGGCCACATCGTGATGTAGTTTGGGCAGATCAATGATAAGAAATCGTTTCTCGATATGGCCAACTAAACGCGCGGCCTCTTCATGGTTGGTAATATCGTAAAGTAGTTACATTAATTACCGGTAGAAGCTCTGAAAGCGCTTTGTGTATGTGTGAAGATGGCGGCCGCTGGCAAAGGTATTGTTTCTCGCAGTAAACAAGCTAATGATTCGTTATCAAGCGAGGAAGAAAGTGATAACAGAAGAATTTTCGACGTAAAGGTTCTCAAGTACTTACGACAGATACATAGACTTTATAATCATTATCGTCTATTACTTTTATTAAGAGGTTAAGTATGCTCGAAGTAATATCTGATTCTACAGAACATTGTTTTATTGACAGGAGCCCACCGCTCCCCCAGCCGGCCGTCCCCAGTCACAGTGTCGGTGTCGAACCCGCGACCTCGACTGAACAGGAACACGCACCACCACAACATACTCATCTCAAACCCGCATAATACTGTAAATACCCGTTTCTTTTATGTATTTTTTAAATTGATCTTTTAATTAGATATTCTGTTTCTGTACATTTTCATGGTTATGTTATTGAAAACATTGTAGTTATGATTAAATTAGAATGAAGAATATCTACACATATTGTAAGATAGACAGTAAAGTGAAAACAGAGTTTTCTTATTTATGCCGCTTTGGGGCTAACAAAATGCTTCATTAAACATTGAAATAATAGAATAGAAATCTTATTATTTTACATCTTAAAAAATAAGTATTTAGCTGAGATCAGAAATGAAATTATGAACTATATTCCATTCAGTGAATAAAACACTTAGTACCCAATTCTTTATTTTCAGAACACAACAATAATAACGAATCCGTCCCTACAAAATCAATCGATATCGATAAATCCTCTAGCCGGGAAATCCTCCGACATGCTCCCAACCTCCGTATCGATACAACACTCGAACACAGCCCTAGGCAATGTGGCTGTTATCAATTCCGGAACCAATAACTCAATGTTGGGAAGTGGACCCATCACTATATCCGCTAACAACTCCGTAAGCGTATCGGGTCCGGTCACAGTTACGTCTCGACGAGCGAACAACACTAGTGTCACGATGATAAATTCGAATGCGAATAATCATCGAATAAGTGTTTTCGAGCCCTACCCTATGAGAGATACAGTGCAGCATTTCTGCGAGAAACATCTTGACAAGATTAAGGCGTATATGGATAATGTGTCCATCAGGTTGCCGCCGCCTTCGAAGTGTACGATTGAAGGTAATTTGTTGACTTTCTTTATCATCACAATTTTGAATCTAACACCCCAGCTCGTCTTGCTATGAAAAAATTAGGTTCATATGTTAGGATTTTTATTTTCATGAGGGGGAAAACATCGTGAGGAAACCCACACGGCTGCGTTTACACTAAGTCCTGAGATGAACTAGGATAAAAAATTCGGTGACTTGCTTTGAATAAGATTGCTAAAAGAAGAAGCTTTGCAACTCTAGAGAAACGACCTCTAGTCTGCGCATCTAGTTGACACTCACCCACGAACTCACTTGCTCACGGAAAGACATTTTACTGAGATATAGTGATACATCACAGTTATGTTACAAGTGCTTTTTCCATATATTCATATTAAACTTTTAATCCCAAGAGGTCCAAATGTCTAGCTACTTCTTGTTTAGAATTTACAGTCGTATATAAATTAACTTTAACATTTCAGAACGTCGCTCAAAGAAATCCGCCAAACTAACCTTCCAATGCGCTTGGCGCGGTGCCCATTGCCTTTACGCCCGCGCGGCTTTCTCCCTCCGCACCCGCTGGCCTAGAGTCTGGATACACCTTATGTTCTTAGCCCTTCAAGCCAGGAATACCAACGCCTTATCCTCAAGGGATCCCCCTGTGGCCTCACTCAAACACTGCTGGGATATACTCAAGTGCGAGAACAAGACTTTCCTGACGCTTGTTACTAGCGCTTTTCCGGGAATCAAGGTTAGTAGTTAGCTGTGATAAGAATAGTTTTATATCAGGTGCAAAGATGTACAGTATGTGACAAACATCAAATAGGTGTGTTAGGTCGCTGGACTCGATTCTAGATACACCTTGTGAGCCTGGCGCTGCAAGCCAGAAATACCAACGCCTTATACTCATTCCGCTAACGCTTTATCCTTAAGAGGGACCCCTGTGGTCTCACTCAAACATTGCTGGGATATACTCAAGTGCGAGAACAAGACTTTCCTGACCCTTGTTACTAGCGCATTTCCGGGGATAAAGGTGAGTGGTTGTCTGTGATAAGCATAGATTTATAACAGGTATAAAGTTTGTTCCATATGTTCTTAGAATTATGTTCTTAGCACTGCAAGCTAGAAATACCGATGGTTTACCCTCAAGGCATCCCCCTGTCCTCAAAGACTTCTCGGATATACATAAGCTTTGTAGATCTTTTTGAACTTGTATTCGCATAAAATTCCGTATCCCTGCCGACAAACCTTTTGCATATACATGAATAAGTAATACTGCAAAGTAGATTTCTTAAGATAATCCTTCGATTTTTCCCATAAGACACACTTGACACCACTTAGCAAAATTATTATAAAGGACACAGAGGTATCGTTGAGGAATTAAACAGTAAATCAGACATTTGAAGCAGACTTAATTTTCAATGAGATACCTAACTTAACACTACTACATTTTTAGCAGTAAGCAGAGTAGTGTTATGGTTTGCAGCAAGAAAGAAACGGCTCGAGTCACCATAATTTCGTCCGCTCTCGCTCTTACTAATACGCAGTATTATTCACGATGTATTGACAACCAATAACTAAGCTGCATAAAATGTGGCCAAAAACTTATACCATTTAGTTCAGGATATATATTTCCTGTCACTATATAAATGAAAATAAATGTTGTTTCAGGAGCAAGAGCTCCTACTAAACGAGCTGAGGTCTGCCGGTTTCTTCGACGTTTTTGAGATGAACACTACTAGTGTTGAAAACCCACCGTCTCCCGTCACCACACAGGTATATAATATAGTTTTAAAGTATTTTCACCTTGTATTATGTGTTCATGTATTTCGTGTGTAATTTATTCCACTTACTTGTGGTATCCTGGTGAGTTGCTCTTCGATCTCCCAGAATTGTTGAAGAGGTTATTTTTCTCACTATTTGAACAGATCTGAATGCATCCAGTCTTTGATAAAAATACGATTCCCTGTCCAAGGGATATCGTTTCCTATTATTCTTTCCTTGCTTTCGTTCGTATTCTACGAAGATCGTCCTCAGATGATTCCTGATTCAACGCGTGCACCGTTGACCGCACCCAATCATATCAAGGTTCACTTTCAACCAAGCACTTTTATATTGTTTACAATTCCACCGATTCACAATATAAACAATCTAAATTATTAACTGCTGCCTCTATTATTATCACAGTACTCAAAATTTATACAAAATTAATTACAATTCAAAAATCCGCCATTAACAATCAAAGGTCAAGTCAAGAAATATTTTTTTATATATCTATCAATCACTCACAGAGTCAAATCGCAGAATATCATATTTAGAATATGCTAAAGCCGCGTACACTCCAGAAAACAAACAATTAATAATCTGGCGCGAACATTATGTATTAAACGAAATGTTAAATTAAAATAAAATAAATACTTTGGTTATACGACTTCTCAGCAAACTTCATGTTTGATGCAACAATTCTAGTTCATGATCATGTTTTCACATTACTTATTCAATGTGTAGATTTTTTAATAGAGACTTTTATTAATAATGAAATCATTACATAATTTAAAAACAATAATTGCCTTCTTTCTTTTTCTAATTTGAAGTCTTTATAATTTCTGGGTGTTTTTATTTTGAATCGACAATAAAAGCGGATGTGGTTCTCAAATACGCTATATTTTAAAATAATAATGTGTTTCATAAGTTACTAGTGTACCGCTCCAGAACAGGTGGTGTTGGAATGCACATATCTAAGGTTTATATAGTTAAAAGAATTTAAAAGCTGGATAACTCGTTTCGGAGCTTATTCATTATAGACAAAAAAAAACATTCAAACAAATATTTCCTCTAATACAAACATACATACATATACTCACGGCTATATATCCCTAGAAGGGGTAGCCAGAGCTAAGGAATTAAAAATTCCTCAGCCACTTTTGGAAAGTTGAGTGGGGAAAAGATGGTAATATAAATGTTGTTGGTGATGGGTCTCCAACCGCATCGCCCAAAAATCATTTAAAAGCCCCAATACCGTTAGTCGCCTCTTACGAACACCCACCGAGGGAAATGGGGTAGTGCTATTCTAAGCCGACACTACACAGCATTATCCTCTAATAATAACGAATAAGTACACTAAATCGTATACGCCAGGTATCGTGGGGTTGTTTCCTATGCAGCCACCCCGAGCGGGCGGTGGGGTTCCTGGCGGCGGATGGGCAGCCCGTCATAGAAGGGCAGTTGAAAGAGAAGAAGGGCAGATGGCGACTCTTCAGACGATGGAGGACCCGATATTTCACATTGTCCGGGGCACATCTTAGCTGCAAGGGATCGGTAAGTGCTTTTTAGTTTCATTGGGTACTTAAAAAATAAATAAAGGAAAGAAAAATCTCGACACAGGCGGGAATCGAACACGCGACCTCGGGAATACGCCCCCGTCAAAGTTTAAAAATAAACAAAGGATAGAAGAATTTCGCGCTGGCAGCCATTGACACGGTAGCATAATTGGCAGAGCGACGGGGGCGTATACCCGAGGTCGCGGGTTCGATTCCCGCCTGTGTCGAAATTTTTCTTTCCTGTATTTATTAGTAATAATCCCCACATGAGGTTTTCATGAACAAAAAACATTCAAATTCATTGGTTACAGTTTGTATAGGATAACTTTAACTTATATGAAACGATTATAAGAGTTTGAAGTGTAAATTGGAACTTCTGATAGATTTGATTTGATATCGAGGGATGTGTAGAGAAGTCGGAGGTTTTGCGCTCTGACGTTAATTCTTCATAGCTGCACTCAAATCAAATACACAAATAGCAAATTGGTTAACCTACCTACACTCGAAACTAAAATCACAAAAAGAGGTAGCTATAGTTTAAAATAAACATTTCCTCAACCACTTTTGAATTTTGAGTTGAAGAGGGAATATTGTAAAAAACCTTGGATTGGTGTTAAGGCGAAGCCATCTCCATTTTTAACCGACTTCAAAAAAGGAGGTTCTCAGTTCGATTGTTTGTATGTATGTATGTATGTATGTATGTATAATTGTCCGCGATTATCTCGAGTTTGGCTTAAGCTATTTGGATGCGGTTTTCAGAACAGTATTCGTTACATTTAGGAGAAGGTTTTAGTGTCTTAACCGACCAAAAAAAGAAAGGAGGTTCTGTGTTTGACCTGTATGTATGTCTGTTGGTCCGCGATTATCTCACGTTTGGCTTAAGCTATTTGGATGCGGTTTTCAGAAAAGTATTCGTTACATTAAGGAGAAGGTTTTAGTGCCTTAACCGACCAAAAAAAGAAAGGAGGTTCTGTGTTTGACCTGTATGTATGTCTGTTGGTCCGCGATTATCTCACGTTTGGCTTAAGCTATTTGGATGCGGTTTTCAGAAAAGTATTCGTTACATTTAGAAGATGGGTTAAGTGATTTAACTGACTCTAAAAGAAAGGAGGTTCTGTGTTTGACCTGCATGTATGTATGTTGGTCGGCGATTATCTCGCGTTTCGCTTAAGCTATTTAGATGCGATTTTCAGAAAAGTACTGGTTACTTTCAGGACAAGGTTTTAGTGATCTAACCGTCTCAAAAAAGGAGTTTCTGAGTTTCACCTCTAAGTATGTATGTAAGTTTGAAGGTTCTTAGTTATTATTAGACAAAGAGTTATCAGTTTATGTTATTACATTTAGGAGAAGGTTTAAGTTCTTTAACCGACTCGAAAAAAGGAGGTTTCTTAGTTTGAAATATAAGTATGTATGTAAAGTTATCAATACTAGACAAAGATTTATCAATATAATGTTAATAAAGTTTTTTTATTAGTAATAAACAGAGTTACTAAATTATTAAACAAAAAAGTATATAAAAACATGAATAAATTACTCTTAATTATATTGAAGAAAAAAATATATATTGCATCAGCATGTTTCTCATTCTGGTCATTTCAATCAAGGCTCTTTCGTCATGGGGATGGTTAAGTAATTTCTTTGAATCTATATCACTTAAAGCCATCTCATCAAGGGATTTTACACGACTCAACGCTACATATATATAAGAGTGTTTCTTCGCATTTGTGATAGGTGAACTTCTCTTTGCTCATCTGTTTTGGCAGCAAGAGCAGCACGCTGACGATCTCTCTCATTCTGAAGGGCAAGCACGAGTTATCGACACGATAACGGTTAGAATGAGATGGCAGTATACGATACTAAGTAAGTGCGTAAAAGATGGCTGATTAATCCCACGCGATAACTAGTTTAAATACGGCTCGTGCTTGCCATGCTGAAGTCTTTGTTTTTTTTCGATGGGTGTTTCGTTCTCCCTTACGCAACTTTTCCTTAAAGCATCCTTTGATTTTCTATCTAGTCCCGCAGGTAAACAAAATAGTAACAAGTAAGCTAAAGTCATAATAACAAATATTATAACTACCTGTTAAAAAAACTATAAAATAAACGGACAGTAAAACTTATCTCTAAAAAACTATCACTGATTCACTAAAAAAACTCAGAGTGATTTAAGAACTTATCACTAAAAAGTATGAAATAAAAAACAAAAACAAAAACTTCAAATTAAAAACTAAACAGAAAAATAACAAATATTGTTACTTAAAACTATATTATTATTTTTTATTTAAAAAAGAACCGCCTTCAAAAATCCAACTGAAAAGTATAAAATAATTTTTATTTATTTTATTATGTACAACTCTATTCAACTTCTTCTTTTTGAAGTCGGTGCCAAACAGACAAATCCAAAATGAAAATTGCTACATAGAGAAAACCATACCAATAATAAATCAATCGATAGTGCCTCAACAACAGTAACACAATCGCGCTCAAAAATCAAGAAATTTCATCCGCTCGCAACGACCGACGTCGCTTTATTCGCTGGGTGCGCGACGGCAGCGCCAACTAACGTTCACAATTATGGCGGACATTGAAATGTCAAATGGGCGGCTGTAAACAAACAAATAATTTCAAGAAAGTATCGTAATTTATATATATATTCTATTTTATCATGTAAATCTATTGCGTCGATAATAACGCTGTTGTTTTGTATTATCCGTCTAGAGTGACAATAAATAAATTACAGATAGTATACACGGATTTTCTCATCGCTGTAGAAGTAAGTACAGAAATAAATAAATGTAATCGAATAATACATTTTATAAATATTGCAGATGATAATTTATGACTGTATTTTTGTAAGTAATGAACTCTTTTATGTATTTTCAGTTAAATATGGCAAAATTAATTATAAAAACTCGATTCCAAACAATAACACACGACATCACTTTCCAAATACAAACGACAATAAAAGGAAGAAAATTAGTTTTAGCTCAACATGTGCAAGATGTGAAAGAAATTAAATCTGAAAATAATAATAAACAGATTCTGCCAAAGCATTCTTTTACTGGTTAAAACATAATAAATCTATAAAAATTATGAAGTTAGGTGAATACTGTTGTTGATTATCTGTTAAAGTATATTGTTCTGTTCTATTATTGTGTTCTTAAATAAAAGTAAATTGTGTTATATATTTTGTTTTATTGAGTTCTGCAAATTTACTAATACTCAACAAATATGCAAAATATCATCTGTATGGCAAACAAGTTTTAATAAAGTTTCAGCCGTTGCATTATCGACATGAATCCTAACCCAAGCGATACCGATGTAAGTAGCATCTGTCTCATCTATTGAAAATTCCCTTTTATCACTTAGAAAAGGTGGCATAACAATTCCTATTTCTTTTCCACTTTCATCTAAAATGTTCTTTATTTGTGGAAATCCTTTGTCAGCCAAAACAATGTCTCCATTTTCTAAATAATCAACTAATCCTGATTCAACTGTTATTTGAGCATAGCTTTTCCTTCCACCGGCCACTTTTGATATAAAGGAATGAAGCCTACTGGTGTAATACCTATGAGCACCTTTTCAGTAAATCCTTTCTTGTAGAGTGAATACCACCACACACGCTTATCAACTGTAGATGGTATTCCTACTTGAAACTCTGTACAATCAATAATGACTCTAGCGTCACTGTAATTTGGATGAAAGCAGGCCGGCATTCGTAAGAGAGGTTGCTTGATGAGCAAAAGTCTTTACAATAGTATTACATCCTTGGTGCTTGGTTTTTTTGCCAAACTTGATAATCTTCAAATTGCTTGATATTTCAGTTTTAACTTCAGAGTCACATATATCTTTGCCACTATGTGTATAAATATTGTAGAAGAATAATATTCCTTCATTTTCGATACGCGAAAATATATTATCGTGGCATTATTTGTCAATTTTAGTACTATGAATATTTTCCATCATTTCAATTACACTTGATTAGCCGCCGAATGTTCCTTTTTTTGCCACAGTGCGCGCTGTGATCGATTCGAGTTCCCGCACCCCCTACTTTGCACCTAGCGAATAAAGGATGGAATTGGGGAACAGTGAGCGGTGCTTAGCCTGGTGCGCATGCGTCGCACTCCGCAGAGAAATTATCATAATATACATGTCACCGTAAAACTGTAAATACTAGTAAATTATAATTTTAGATAGATAGCGAGATAGTAAACTAACGTTAGGTTAGGTTATGTAAGATTATCAGATTTCAAACTAACGAATTAACAATTCGACAGAGACATGCATGCACCGAGTTGGCACAACCAAAACTTCTAACACTTTGTAAAAAGACGATCGAGAATCTAAATCACTACATAGTATAAAACAAAGTCGCTTTCTTTCTCCATGTCTGGGATATAGGGACATCCTTATGTATACTTTAATCTGTAAAACTACGAAATGAATTTTGATGCGTTTTTTTTTATTAATTGATTAAAAAGGAAGGTTTATAAGGATGACATACGCTGATGGGGTGGAGAACTCACTCAACTTGGGCGGGCCACTAATATTCGTTCTTCTTTGTCATGAAAATTGGTTTGGCACCGACTTCAAAAAGAAGAAGTTGAATAGAGTTGTACATACTAAAATAAATAAAAATTATTTTATACTTTTCAGTTGGATTTTTGAAGGCGGTTCTTTTTTAAATAAAAAATAATAATATAGTTTTAAGTAACAATATTTGTTATTTTTCTGTTTAGTTTTTAATTTGAAGTTTTTGTTTTTGTTTTTTTTGACCATTCAATTCATTCGTCGACTTTTAAGTAATTTGAATTCGATAAAAAAAAACTAACCACTTGTAATCCTTGCAGAGTGGCGGCGAGAGTATCGACATAAATCAGATAAGGTCAGTAAAAGTGTCCCGTGGGGCGCGAAATATCCCCAAAGCTTTCGAGATTTTCACCGGAGACCAGACCCTGATCCTCAAACCCAAAGACGGGAAGAACGCTGAGGAATGGGTCCAATGTCTAAGTATTGCTGTAGCGCATTCTCAGGCCAGGGATACGCCGCCTAAGTCTAATAGTTTGCCGGCCAGAGGACTCACTTTGAAAAATCTTTGATGGACTCTAGAATTGATGTTAAAAAAGCAATCTTTAAATTATATAAGCTGTCTTATTAAAATTAAATAATATTTTTAGTTTTGCGGACTATTACTTATACTAGAGTAACGATCGTTAATGAATTAAAATACTTTTTCAATTTGATGTTTGTTTTTGAACTAAATTTTATTTGATTTTAAACAGTTTAATGAAGGATTGCTTATTTTGAGGTAATTTAAGTGAACATTATCCAAAAGAGAATTTATTACACACTGTATTAATTTGAATACTCACAGTCGAATGATTTATTTTGAATGCTTTTATTTAAATGTCTTAAATGTTTAAAAATTAAATACATAAAAACATTTGGTTCCCGCTGTGTCGCGTCTTTCCAAATGTTTTTCATATTCAAGTCATGTGGTAGATATATTATTGTGAATTCGTGAAAGAACATTCCATTACGGTAATATAATTTTCTGTTTTGAGACTACAGTTTTCTTTTGAAATGTACTTATTTACTGCAAATTATATTTCACAAAATTTTATTGTATATAATTTGGATTTTTAAAAACGCCTGTGCTAGTATCGAGGGCATGTATTCAGGGGCTAATGTATATTCGACGATTATCTTGTTCGCTTTTTTTCGTCTACGTAAAGTAGTAGAGTAAAGTACAACATCTTGGGTATATTAAACAAACTGAAACATAAGAAGATTGAACATTCAGTGAAATTTTCGAACCATCAAACGTTGATATATATATTTATTTAAAGAATTCGTTGCCCTTTTTTGCATATACGTAGACGAAAAAAAGCGAACAAGATAATCGTCGAATATACATTAGCACATGAATATCAATTAGTTTGTAGCATAGATGTACTAATAAAAAACCGTAGATAAGTCATGCGCGCTCATAAGTGGTACTTAAAAAACAGGCTAAATGGCTCATCTGACTTCAGTCGCGCTCTAGCTGCCGTCACAATCGTTCACCTGTTTTGGCGTGTTTGTTTATAAAAATAGTCAAGAATGCCGTCGTGTGTGATGAGATTTTGCACAAACTATAGTAGAAAAACTACTAAAATGATGAGATTACTTATCATTCGTAAGTGTTATAAATTTACAACGTTTTAATTATAATTTATAATAAATCGTGTGTATAGGTCTTAATTATTCTTTGTCAAACGGTCGTCTTAGTGTCATATTTCACGCCTGTACAGAGAGAATATATGTTTATCTCTTTTTAGCGCTTGCTTTAAGATATGCTATCTCGCCTACATTTCAAATGTATTTCTTGGTGTGTTGTTTGGATATATTTCTAGTGGTGTGCGTTCATCTGCCGCAATCGGTGCCACTCGTAAGCGCCGGTTTCCTCGTAAATGACCTATCTATAGTTTTTTAATCTATGGTTTGTAGTTATAACTTCATAAAAAAATTAAGCGATTGAAAATCAGCTAAGCACTGCAGACAAAGATGTTTTTTCAGTATATTTAATTTCGTCTTATTTTATTGATAAATAACGAGTACAAGAGATTTACTTTTAGTATATGACTTAAGAAACTTATCGAAACAAATATAGCTCTCTTATTTCTAACTACGTTCTAAGGTGCAAGAATATATTAAATGCACAATTTTAAATGTTTTCTATATATACATTTTACATTGCTACGGTATTTTTTGCGATTTGTGTAAATAAATAAACATTTAGTTCTAGATAATCACAGAGCACGGTATTGCATACCATCTTCAGAACATTTTAATACGAGTAATTCATTTCAAAAATTTTGGCGATTTTTTTTTGTGTTTCGAGATATTAGTAGAAATTGCGAAGTCTGTTATTTTTGCTAGAACTTTGTTTACTCGCCTTCTTACTGTTATTTTTTTTTGTTGGTAATACTTACAGCAAATCATACAATAAGTGTTTATAAATTCAGTTATCAACTTAGCCAATAAAAAATATTCGCAAATAGACTACATAGAGAAGACTTATCAATTAGGAAATAAATATATATAAATGAAACATACATACATACATATACTCACGGCTATAAATCCCTAGAAGGGGTAGCCAGAGCTAAGGAACTAGAAGTTCCTCAGCCACTTTTGGAAAGTTGAGTGGGGAAAAGATGGCAAAATAAAGGATGTTGGTGATGGGTCTCCAACCGCATCGCCCAATAAATAAACCCTTAAAAACCCCAATACTGTTAGTCGCCTCTTACGAACACCCGACGGCAGAAATGGGGTAGTGTTATTCTAAGCCGACACTACAAAGCAAGTGAAAATAAATAATAAATAAAAATATCTAACAATAATTATTTTGTGTAGTAACTGTTGCGCTCACATTGGGACTAAAAAAAGTAATTTATAAAGATACTCCTTATCTCTGCGGGTTTTGTGCAAAATAGGTCCAGATGTTTGTGTTCCTTTACCAGCTCATTTAACAATTTACTAGTTCTTAAAAAGAACGAATTTCGACGGTAGTTTGTTCTTGCCTGCGAACTCCATACCGTATTAGTACGTTTGGGATATTTTTACGTTGATTCTGAACAAGTGCAGGATTTTTTCAGTTACACCCTGGTATGGTTTAGCACGCGGTATTAATTGATTTTCATAATTTCATCCCTACAAGTGGGTATGTAATTCTTTGCTCTGTGCAGATAACATTATGTTTAAGTCAGTTTCAAACATATCTAATAATTTATGCATTTATACGTGTGATTCAAATCTACATTCCTTTATTCAGCTCAAATACTTTGTCATTCGTAAAACAAATATATTAAAATTAGTTATACTGTTTGATAGTCCTTAAGGTGGTGTGTTGTATTTATTTTATTATTTTTCTATGTAAATAACTTCGCCAAATAACTTGTGTTCATCGGTAACCAAACCTGTGTATTACGTATCATCTGTTATTTATTTATGATTAACTATTTCTAGCTGTAAGTAACTATTACGTCCCAATTGTACGTACTTAAAGTACTCTTAAGAATAATGTAATGTTATATTTGTAAGGGTTTTTGATTTGTCATTACTCAGTCGAATTGACTTAGCCTGCTTAAGTAGAGTAATTTGATCGCATACAAGCTTCACTTAAATTATTTTCTTTGAGTTATGCCAAAAATCAGGAATTAATTGTAATATGGGATATCACCTGAGCTATAGCGAAATTAAATAATAGGTAACACTTCATTTGTGCTCTTCTAGTTCGAAGGGTGGGCGGGCACGACGAACCCAGTTGTCTGTTAAAATGTCGAAAAGAACTTCATTCCGTTTACACCTAATTTCAAAATACTAACAGTGAAAATGCCAGGGTAGCAATAAAGACGCCTTTAGGATGGCTTTTCTAACTAAACGGAGCTCTAGAACGCAAATATAAAAAAAAAACTTTTGACTGATTCAAGCGAGTTTACTTAAACCCGCCAGTACAGAATAATGAAAGTAGTTAAGTGCCTTAAGGCTGCAGCTCTTATAATAATACTTAAGCGTAAATGTAAGAAAGATTATCTCAGCAATTCAATTAGACGTACCCAATTAGTTTAAACGTTATTATTCACTGAATGTTTCCTTCAGTGGATAAAACCTTATTATTCTCGGACTTCTTTATATTGAGAAGAATGATGAATGTAACAGAAGCAAGAGAGATTTGCCTGGATCGTACAAAGTGGTGATCTATAGTCTCTGCCTACCCCAATGGGAACAATGGGCGTGAGTATAAGTAAGTTGTTTATATTCAAACTGGACTCAAAGACTCGTGGCAGACTGTGCCACTAATCACTTTTATTTGTTTGTTTTTTTTTATTAGAGATGAGAATTTGCAATAGAGATGAGCACGAAAATACCATAAAACTCGACATAGAGTAATATTACATCGAGTGTTCTCGGGTACCGTATATTGAAAAACTTTACTTGTTTCCAACATCTAGAGATTACAGATCCGTATTTATCGTATCCGCCGTATTTTCTAATCACACGAAACTGATAACATGTTTTCAATACTTTTTATACAAGTTATCGTAAGTTAGCAACTACGTTTCCTTTTATAAATAACTCAAAATAATACGTATGAATTAATATATATCTATATATATATATATATATATCTATATAAGTAAACCTTACTATTCACTGAAGACTCTAAGGAATTATCTGAAACTCCCATAGTTTATAGGCTCACGCTCATCTTCCAAATATATTTCAATGAGAACTAAACTTGTTTAAAACAGAGATTCTAATATGGCCGGATTACAATCAAACGTAGCCTACTCGAAAACTGTCGCAATTAAAACACATTCTTTATATTTTATTAATATATTCGGCCGCATTAGCACCTCCGTTTCCCAGTGTGCAAAAAAACACGATGGCACGAAATAATACGTATAATTGGATTTATGTATATACAAAAATAATGATAAGTGTTAAATATAAAAACAATGATAAAATATTTTCCGTTTATTAAACAAATAACAACAGTTTTTATTTATTGTTAAGTTTATCAGTTTCCGTTTTTACTTTGGTGCTACATTTTGTCTTATGAATATTTGATGACAATAACTTAAATTAGGTTAGTTTTGAAATACTTGTTCAAATAACGAGTGAAAACAATTGTGACAAATATTTGATCTTATGATTAACATAAAACAAAGGCTGAAATTGCTTAAATATTATGATTTTGAGCGGTTGTACTTAATGAAATATATATTAATGTTTTAAACATTATGAGTTTTATTATCATCTCAAAACCTCTTAACATTCCTTGCCTTTTGAACATCGTAACACAAAAAAGTATAATCAAAGGCAACGCAAAATTATATGGCTACAAGATTTGTAATCATTATACTCGATAGGAATTAACTACTGACATTGCACAGCTGCATAGTGTCGGCTTAGAATAGCAGTACCCAATTTCTTCCTGTGGTTGTTTGTAAGAGGCGACTAAGGGTTTTGGGGCTTTTAAGTGATTGTTGGGCGATGCGGGTGGAGACCCATCACCAAAAACCTTTATATTATTTTTTTTCCCTATTCAACTTCCAAAGTGGCTGAGAAATTTATTGTTCCGAAGCTCTAGCTACCCCTTCCAGGGATTTATAGCCGTGAGTATCATCATGTATGTATTAACTACTGCTTTTGATCAGGGTTACATTTTTTGTCTAAGAAATATACGATTGGAATCATAATTGTATTAATTAATGAAAATCATATAAATGGTATTTTGTAAATAACATCGACTTTTGTAATAACTAGTAAATGCTGCTTAAAAAATATGCAATGGCCCTGTCTTTGGCAGTTAGCGACTTCATAGCTGCCTCATAATTTACAAAAAAAAATTGTGTTATTCTTTATAATACTAGACAGTAGACCACGCAATTTCTGTTTAAGTTGTTTATTCCCGAAAGGGTACAGTGTTGATTAAGACATTCTCTCTGAGAATTGTACGAACACATTGTCCCATGACTAAATACAACTCAGCCATAACTACCAAGCAATAAATGCTGCTAATCTAATTCATTCATTATTATTATCTTTATTTATTTTGACAAAGTCACGTGATGTTTAGAAGTATGAGTAACTCTGCTAACCCCTTCGGGGATATTCGGCGTGAACGTTTATGTTATGTTATGTTTTTAATTCTTTCAGACTACCCAATTGTTTGCAAAAGCCACGGTTAGGCTGTATTGCCGGCCTCTTAGACTTGACCAAACTGTAAGCTTCTTCAAAACTCATACTGCAATACAAAATAAGGTATCCGATAGCCACCATAGCAGTACGGGATACCCCCGCATTACAATGAACTAACACAGACTTTTCATTACTAACACAATCATGAATAAAAGGTAAACATTCTTTCAGAACTGGCTTTATATCTGTTTCAGGCAAATCGAGACACTTAACATATTTGTAATTATCCACTTTAACTTCAACGTCCACACCCACACTCAGAACACACTTAATATCAAATTGTTCAAACACAGTTTCAGTGGCACAATCTTGTGATCCAATAAACAAATGGCGGATAATTTCGGCGGGAACACTATCTGGTTTCGTATCCACTACGAAGCCAAATTGGTTTGACGCGCAATTTGTCCTTTCATAGGATTCATTGTTTTTTGTCTCGATATATCTTTTTCCATCAGCTTGGGTAATGACGGTTTGTGTGCCTTTCAATTTGTTTTTCTGTTTAGTCAACTCTGTGAGGAAACTCATTGTATCTTATATCACTATCACAGATTTTCTCAACAAAATTAGACCTATTTTTTTATTCTATTCTTCTATATCTTCATCATCCTCATCATCTATATCTTCTCTGCTATTTCTCTTAGTATCACTAGAACTGTTTTCATTGAATATTAGATCATTGGGATCATACTCAACATTAGTGAGGTATAGACCGTGGGCCGACATGGACTGAATGAAGCCATACCAGGACTCTTTTGACGGTATTTGCAGCATCAGCTGTACGTCTTTGGGTTCCAATTTTCCAACGGCCACACTGACTAAGGTGCCTATCATGCGACGAATCTGTAACACACGTTTTGGTAAGATATACTTATATAAATTCACATAAAAATATATCGCGGATGACGATGATCGAATCCTGCTTAGAGCATTCATTTATGGGATGAATTTGTTAGTCTTAGATGTTATTTACATGTATATTACATATTATTAGATATACCGCCGAGTTGGTATCTCTTGCAACAGTTTGTTGTACCTTTCAAGGGGATAACAAATCTAAGCAATATTAAAGCCTAATTATTTTTAAATATATTTGAACATAATAGAAGCCGCAAAATTATTACTACATTAAGTTAACCAACCTACCTAACTAACTATAATTCCCTGAAAGGGATAGCCAAAGCTTCACAGTTAATTATTCCACATCCACTTAACTTCTGGATTTGATTTGCGAAGATGATAAAATAAAGTATTGTCATCGTGACTTGAAGAAGATTGTTTAGTGATATTTTACTACATGGTGAAGTAAGTTAAATTATGATTGACTTTTTCCTTAAGCATAGTTATTTTAAAGACATGTCATTAATAACATAACACAAATTCATTGAGGGTTTGCCTTTTAGTAATGCATTATTCAAAGTAATATCAACACAATACACACCTGATTGTGTACGAAAGCTCTCCCGTGTATTTTAATATCCCAGTAATCAAACAAATTTTCATCATCATTCGTGCCAGCAGTAGTGATGGGCTGCCCTGCATTCGTTTCTATCGAGTAAATGCACCGGCGATTATGCTTGTGCGATGACCGCTTGTCAAACTTCTTAAACGTGGTAAAGTCGTGCACCCCTTCGAGATACTTGGCACCCGCTTTGAATCTATCGATATCGAAGTTTTTGACCCTGTGAATTAATTTATAGATTAGAATATAAAAAATGCTGTATTGGTTGCCCACTGACGAAAAACACGGCTGCAGAAACGAAGCATCAGGAGGCCTAACACGAGTGCTATTTTATCGTCACGATATCGGTTACAATGAGACGTCACTTTACGATACTATGTAAGTGCGAAAGAGATGGCTGTTTTATACCACGCGCTATCTAGTTAAAAGGTCGCTCGTACTAGGTATGCAGTTCAATATAAATCGTGAACGGGTCTAAATGTCTGCCTTTTATACATCGACTAGCAAGATACACCGATTTCGCACAGGTTGTAAGAGTTTGGGTTGCTTTTTTTTAAATATGATATATTTCTAACAGTCAATCAACTTATCAAATTATATTAGTAGTTTCTGAGGATAGCGCAATTAAACAAACAAACGCTTCCGTTTGTGAATTATAGTTTTAAATGTAAATTTTATTTTATAAGAGTTGGGAATCATGAGGAAACCCAGAAAATAATAATTTGGGAGGAAACCCATATTTGCCTGATCACATCGATCGTGTAACAAGACTGTCCCCTATTAAGTGGTGATATTTACCTGGCAAAAGTACCAGAGATTTGGCAGCATCACACAAATTGGCTATTGATATTCTCTGCCTATACTGACCCCACTTGAAACTAATAAAAACACACAAGGGAACAAAATTTAACTTTTTTTTGTTGCATGAAATTTTATGCCTGTTGTTTTCTAATTTGAGGTCGCTGATTTTAAATCTACTTTCAGTTTTTCTTTAACAGCTTTTGTTTTTGATATACAGCGGTCACACGTATCTCTTTACTAGTAACACTTTAAACACAAATCAATCGTGCTATTCACTAAAAAAATATTTAACAATAAGTCAACGACGAGAAATAATTGCAAAAACGATCCTTACTGTTTTTGTACCGACTGTGGTGAATATACTTTTAAATATTGTAGACTAAGTATGTCGGAGGTCATAAAACAAGTGTATTTCAATTACTTTGGATTCCCTTTGGACACCCGTGACACGTACTGGGTCCCTCATTTGGTTTGTAAAACATGTGTGGAGTCTTTGAGATTGTGGGCAAATAAGAAAAGACCTCATTTTAAATGTCAAAAAAAATGCTGTAGCGGGAACCTACCAATCATCAAGATGATTTTTATTTCTGTTTGGTTAAAATTAACAAAAAAACCGTTCGAAATCCTGTTACCCTAACTTTTTATCTATTACACGGCCCGATTGTATGTTTTTAAGAGTAATGTTTGCTTTTCCAGTGAAATGCCATTGGGTAAAAGTGGCATAGTTTTTTTTTTAGCGGCCAGTTATCAAAACTATATATCTTTACAGATAATACAAAGATGAACAAAAAACATTATGACAAGAATCATTCAAAGTGTAACCATTTTGATTTATAAGCTTTTGAACTTACTAGGGAATACTCATCGTTTTCAACCGCTTTATTGTTGTATTTTTGCCCTAATTTCAAAACGGCTTGACCAATTGCGATAAAACTTAGCGCAGATTGTGCGCTGGAAAATTATACGTCCTAAAATGAAAACCGCATCCAAATAGGCCCACTTGTTTTTAAGTGATGCTATGTCAAACAAACAACCAGACAAGAAAAAATCATGTTTGTATCAAATAGCCTCATATTTCAAAAGAAATAAGAATTGCTGGTGCCTTGTTGAACAATTTCGGCAAACCCCTGACCGACCACAGGCTGACAGCCGATATTGTAACTCAAATAAATCAGAGGTCCACGCAGGAAAACACTCTAAGTGTATTTGTAACCGAAAACAACCTTAATGCGCGTAGAGCTGCTTTTGTAAATATTACAAGCGAAGAAATCGTTAATGAATTTCCAAGATTGAGCGAAGATGATATGATCATATTCGCTCTACGGGGAGCATATAAGGAACGACGGGTCTTACCATATACAGGGAGGCAATCAACCGATTTGAAAATCAATGGATTTTACGCGGGAGGATTCAATCACGCCATAGGCAGAGCAAAAATACTATACATACCTGGAAATTGATAACTCAAGTCTGGGCCGCGATGCAATTAAAAACTACTATTGCAGTTGCATTGTGGGTAACCGAACGTTAGGTTGCTGTGCACACACCATGTCCATAGTTTGGTTCTTAGGATGGGCAAGACACCAACCAAGGATCTCTCTTCCAGCTGAATTTTTAAATTCTATCGTTATCTACGAGGATGAATAAATCAGAAATACCTATAAATATTTTATTTTATGTCTGCAAATAAAGAAAATCTGTTGTTTCTATTGTTGTTTTATTCATAATCTATCATGGGGGGTAAGGGGAAGGGGTGCCCTCTAAAGGGTTCCCGCCTTGTCTGGGGGCTGAAGTTGGACCGCCTACAGCAAAGCTAAGAGGAACCCGGGGAAGCACGCTGGGCTGGGCTTCGATGGAGTGGAGCGGTCACGGTTGGGCTGGAAGTGGTTGAGGTGGAAAGTGGTTAGGGTTTTAGTGAGTTAGAGTCTTAATACATACCCCCGTAGCTTGGCCCCATAGCGGTGAAAAGCATAATAAAAAATAAAAAAGTGGGGGGGGGAAGGGAGCTGTGTCTCGAAGTATTTGGTATTTGGTTTAAATCATGGTAATATATACCACATTCCCCGTAACTGGCCCCAATAGCGGTGAAATGCACATTTAAAAAAATCTGGGGGGGGGAGGGGGCGCTGTTGTCCAGAAGTATTTGGTATTTGGTTTAAATCATGGTAATATATATGTAGAAGCAAGCGCATACTAGAAAAATTGTAAAAATCTTGCTTATTATAGTAATTGTTAGGAATAATTTATCAACATTCAATATTAAATAACTTTTTTGTTACAGCTTAGGCCATTTTTTTTTTGGAATGTTTTAGTCATGATAGTATCTACTTACATGCAAAATTTGGAAAGTGGCCGCTTGAAAAAAAAACTATGCCACCCCCCCATACAAAATGCCCATTGCCCTTTTATAAAAAAAAAATTTTTTTCTTTATAAATGCGATTTTTTTGTAACTCATAAACTAAAGCTGATACAAACAATCTGAGTTCAAATCTGGAATCAGCACCCCAAAAATTCATTTTGTACGTAAACAATTCCATAAAAAAAAAAATATATATATAACTAGCTGGCCCGACAGACTTCGTTTGTACTGTTTAACAGTAATTGATATTTATTCCATGGATGTCATATTGAGCCGACCCGCTAGCGATTTTTTTTATGTTAAGATGTATTCAAACCAATATGTTTTAAAAGTGTATGTTTGTTACAAATTACCTTAGAAAACAACATCGCCTCCATTCTTCAATGGGAATGTAACTAGGTAATGACAAATTTTCTTCTAAAACTGCATTATTTTTCAATGTAGCTAACCTATAATAAAACATGATCTAATTAATGTTACCTTACTGTTTACACACATCTACGAATTATATAAATAAATAAATAAAATATAAATATGGACATATTAATTACACACAGATCAAGTTAGCCCCAAACTAAGTAGAACTTGTATTATGGGATACTAAGGAACAATAATTTATGCTCATCACATTAATGTAACACTCAGCAGGGATCGAACCCGGGATCACTGGACCGAGAAGCTAATCACCTATATGCTCGGTCACAGACGTTGTCGCAAGCGACAAGCATACATCAGATTGGAACTTAAAATGTTGCAAGCAAAGCTACAAAATTAGAAACTCCTGAGCAAAATTTAGAACATAGTGGGGAATATGGTAAAACAAAGAATGATTGGTGATGCTCCAGCCATATAGCCCAGAAATCACTTCAGAATCCCCTATTTTCTAACATGATATTGGAACTATAAATATTAAAAATATATACAAAGGCCAAAATATTGGATATTGGATTTTGGCATAAATTGACTAAATGCTAATCAGTGATAAAAAGCTCAAGTGAAATATTATATACTGTACCTGAATAAGTAAGTTCTTGATTTGGCATTGAATCTTGCATGGAAATCATCATTCACTCTGATAATTTTTTTCACTATCAAGCTAACATCATTTTGATTAAAGAACTTGTTTAGATTAAAGGCTATATAATTGGGATGTTGGATTCCACCAATTGTTCTTAGATCAAAATGTGCGCTGGCATTTAGAGCATGTACACCACCATCAGTTCTGAAAATATTTTTTCACCAATTGTGTATCAAACCTTTAAAAAAATAGCTCTTTCAGATCTTCATCAAAAGCTGCTATGAGGACAATAAGACATTGGCAATACAGACTCTTAATTTAATTTATTGCAGCTATTTTCATTGGTGGAGTTTGTAAGTTGGGAACAGTTGATACTTGAAGTAGACTTTAAAATAGCTCTTTGCGTGCAAGCTAGAAAAATGATGAATTGTTTAGAGGGTATGTTTATGTTAGGGTCTATTGGTAAATAATAATAATAATAAAAACTCTTTATTGCACATCACAAAAAAACAACAATTACAAAAAAAAAGATCGGTACAAGAGCCAAAGTACAACTGGCGGTCTGTAAAGTGTGTTGTAGTTGTGTTTTGCCAAGCACCAAAATTGTACAGTGTTTATATTATAAATTTATTTAATATTTTATTTATTCTACAATACACAGACCCCAGCTTCGCACAAGGTATTGTTAATATTAAAATATTTATTTTTTTGACCCAAGTTGATTAGAATCAACAAATCTACCATCTTGACTATTTCAAAAAATTCTTGGCGAAACGGCTGAATCTGAAGACTTAGCTAAGTTCCTACTTTTTGAATTATTAACTAAAACTATAAAATCTATATACTTACCGACTAGAAAGTATAACTTTAGGATAATTTTGTGGTCTTAGTTTCAAAAGTCCTAATTCTATAACACCTTGTACACTCGAAGGATCAGGAAATTGGCTTTTATTTTTTGTCCATAGTTTTTCTGAAGACCTGTGTATTTTGAGTATCGATTATTTCCAAATTATGATTATTTGTCAATAAATGAATACACTCATTATATTTGTACAGACCTAAATTGTGTTCCTATGTACGAAAATAACGTTAAATATCGCGATTTCATTGTATAATCCCACATTCTCTGAAAATTTATTATTGCTCAATGTTAGGTTATGTTGTTATGATTTTATTTTATTTATGCCTTACCAGGACAGGTAATGGCGAGTACGATGCAGCCTCTTAAAATTGGGGATGAAACTTAATTTGGAGATTTGCTCATTGCTATCTACAAACATAAAACTCGGTGCAATGATTTGTTTTATGATTTTTACTTTTTAGTTTAACAAATGTACCCACAACTATAAATCCTCAAAAAGAGTAACCGGTCATTTTTTGACTTTGATAGGGGAAGATTTTTTTAAATTAAGGTTGTTGGTGAGTGTATCTTCAATAATTGTTATTTTAACAAAAAATAAATAAAAATTAAAAACCACGCGGCAAAGCTTCCCATTTCATTCTTGGCTTGTAATTATATATGAATATGCTTATTACGCAAATTACACACAAAATAAACTAGTAATTATTAAAATATTGAATCGTCGATGTTGCCGAAAATGATGTTTTGTATCAATAATGATTTTATTGTACATAATAATGACGAAATGTTACCGACAATGACTATTGTTTCTAGTAATTGCCCAAACATTTTTGTGGTTTTCTAATAAATAAAGGAAAGAAAATTTTTGACACCAGCGGGGATCGAACCCGCAACCTCCGGATGGCTTCTAGTGCAAAATTGTTCTTTCCTTTGTTTCTTTTACAATTTTTAATTAGTGTTATTTTTCCTTACCTCCTTTTTTACAAATTCGGAAGGCCACTTGTCTATCTTTACTGATAGAATACAAATGTCGAAAACGCCTATTATATTATTGGAATGTTTTTTGTTGATGAAAACCTCATGTGGGGATTATTTCTAATAAATAAAGTGAGAGTTAACAAATATAATCAGAATGCTCCAAATACTGCTAAGCTATCAGGAGTTACACGTGTTAATGTGAGACAACCATGAAAGATAGACATATGCTGTTGCGGGATATTTTTTACACAATTTTATGTACAATATTTCCGTCATACATGATTCTTATGTAACTTTTGCCATTAAGGCTGCATACGCGACGGACGCTTATAAATAGAGTAAATACAACCGTTTTCTCAAAACTTTAATTATATTTCATCAAGTTACTATCGGCCGTACTCCAGTGGTCACTAACATTAAGTTTTTTGCTATCGCTTTAGTAGGATCCCTTTTTCATGCTTACACAATATTATAAAGAAAATTCGTTATATATTATTTCAAATAAAATATTATGAAGCTGAAGAGTTTGTTTGTTTGAACGCTAGGATCTCAGGAACTACCCAATCAAATTGAAAAATTATTTTTTGTTGGATAGTCCATTTATTGTGGAAGGTTTTAGGCTATATATCATCACGCTGCGACCAACAGGAGCAAACTATCAGCGAATAATGTTGCAAAAACGGGGATAATTATTCATACTAAGGCTTCCGTTGTGTGCGCTGCGTAAACGGTTCAAGTTACCCAAAAAAAAATGTATTAAAGAATTAGTTCTCTTTAAATGATCTAAAAAAATGCCCGCGACAGTATATGTCTAACTTTTAAGTTTCACTTACTATAACCATTTTTATGGTAAATAAATTTGGTCGAATTTAATGCATAATTGCCATAATGTTTTATCAACATAATATTAATCTTTATCCAAATAAATATGTTGTTGATTGAGAGTATTTAATTGAGAACAAAATTGTCCTTGACATCACTTAATTTAAATAAACATCTTAGAAGATAATACAATTTTAAAATTACTCCGTAACAAAATTTACACGCGTGCATGAAGCGCAAGACAAGACGCTGCGCTGGCCGGCGAGCGAGGTCACCTGCGCGAGAAGCTTATGTTTAAGCCTAATCCTATTAATATTATAAATGTGAAAGTTTAGATGTTTGTGTGTTTGTAGCTAAATGAAGACTAATTCACAGAACGCATTTAAAATAAAATTTACAGGAAGCCAGATAATGATCTAATTAACACAATAGGACACTTTTTATCCCAGAAAAAATTACGAGATCAATAAATTTTCTTAAAAAATGGTTTAATAGACTATTTGACTAAGAATCAATGCTCAGCCGAAACTACTATACTTATAAACTTAAAACTTATGAAGTGAAAAAGTTGTGAGGACGCCTTTGACTATGAACACTATAGACAAAGCGATGTTACGTCATCCATTTTAAAAAGAGAAGCCCTTATTTAAGTTCTTATATGTTAAAAAGAGACACAAAACTTTATTGTCATCTCTATCGCGTAACCCGTTTTGTTGATGTCACACTTTTAAAGCGTGACAAACAAAGCGTCGACTTGTGAGCGATTTTAGTTTTCTTTTGATTTTGAGAAAGATTTTATTCATTTGTATATTGTTATTGTGACAAAAGAGACTCCATTAATTAAGTTATTGTTTAGTGAGGTATGGTTGGGTGTAGCGTGCTTGGCTGCGGAAGCCACAGCGAAAAACACATCGAAGGATTGACTTTCCACAAGTGAGTGAGTTTTTTAATGTTTTTCTACAGATAAATACATAATAAATACATTGCGCGATCAGAAAAAAAGTGATTCAAATGTTAATTACGTTGAACTAGATTACTATCATTTTCTTTAGTTATTTTGAGCAATTTTTTAATAGCATAACCTAAAAATATGCAGTATCTCAGTGTTCCCATAATTCACGTTTTCATCCTACCCTGTCGTTAGGGTAAAATTTTCAAATTAGTAAACTGATGTTAATGAGTGAGTATATTATGAATTTCGTCGCGCTATAGCGACGCTGAATGATTTCCAATTGTTATCTACGGAATTAGTAAGTAATAAATTTGTTATATTTATTTAATTTCTTCGTATTCATTACAGTTTTCCTAAAGACCCGAATCTACGAGAAAAATGGATTGCGGCCACTGGAAGATGCAATTGGAAATCAACCAAATATAAAATACTTAGATGTACGAATACATCATCTTTTGAAAAATGTGACTGAAATAGACGAATGAAACTGATTTTGTTTAAAGGTCAATAGTAAATAATGCAATAAAACTCATGTACAAAATAGTGCTGTCTTTTATTTTTCAAAATACAAACATAGACCCCACTATACCCATGATGACCCGTATGATATTTACATAACTTGCACTTATGGAACAGCTGTTTTTTTTGTCCAGTAACAAAGTTAGTCCCGTACAAAAATTTATTCGTAATCATGGGAAGATTCATCCCTGATAGTTAGTACAATGCTTTAGATTTCACGGTGTATTAAACATCAGTATAAATGGTAAAATTAAACAAAAAAGATTGTATAATACTAGGAGCAAGTATGTATAATTATATGATTGCAGGAAATAATATAGTAAACAGTAAACCTTTACAATAAATAAAACGACGTAACAATAAATTGACGTAATCAATTTTAAATTAAAAAGTAGCTTTTAGAATGGTGATTATAGTATTTTGGGGGTAATTGTTTTCTAGTGATCGCAACATTACAGGGAAAAATATTGCTATCTAAAAGAGGTACTCTCCCGTTGCATTATGACTCTGTCTATATAGTCTAAGGAGGACGCTATGAAAAACACCTTCTTTCTCATCGCATGACAGAGACCCTCAACAGGTCAGTTAAATATTTCAGTTTGACGACGTGAAAGTCTACACTTTTGACAGTACGAAGTCTGTGGGGTCAGCTAGTTTCAAATAAAATTTTACATTATGTGTACCTATTAAACCATTATTGGCAACATATTTCACCGTCGGCACGGCAACTGTAATGTTGCCGATATTAATGTTGCTAATTGTGATGAATTCTTCAAAAATTACACTCAATAAAAATAATTTTAAGGTAATGAACCGAAAAGGAGTGCATGTTTATAATTTTAACTTATCACCCCATTATTATCTATACTTATAATAAATCTGTAGAGAGGTCAATTCTGTACATGAAATATATTTTCAAAATAATTATCAGGGGGTGATTAGGGATCGATACTGATGCCAAAAATGCAATCAGTAAAATTTTTGTCTGTCTGTCTGTCTGTCTGTCTGTCTGTCGGTTTGTATGTTCCTTATGGAAACAAAAACTACTAGACGGATTTTAACGAAACTTGGTACTTTATACTTCTGGGCAGGTTTTTGTATACTTTCCAGCAGAGTAGTAAAGGGGAATTTCGGGAAATTTTGGGAAAACGGGAGAAGTTACTCCATTTTTTAAGCTTCCGTCGCGTGTGCAGCCTTAATGGTTAAACTTACATAGAAATCATGTACGAAATATTCTTCATAATATTATCTAAAAAAAAATCCTCAAGAGTTTATGTCTGTCTTTTCTGGTTGACTCACAATAACACGTGTAATTCCTGATAGCTTAGCAGTTCGGAACATTCTGATTATATTTGTTTACTCTTACGTTTGTAAACCTCTCACTCATCACTAATTTAAAAAAAGGTAACATTATTACCAATTCAATAAAAAAAGAATCATAGAAATCGGTAGAGAAACACCGAAATTATACATAAAGTAAGCCATCGCGCCCGTGACATAAACCAAATCTTTACTAATTTACATATAACATACTAGATGGCGCCAGTAGTTGCTTCCTACATTACGATATGATTTATTTTTTAGATTGTTATAAATACTTCATAGCGTTTTAATCCGAAATTTGCTATTAAACGGAAATACTGAACCGTTCATAAAAGCGCATTCAAAATCACCAAACTACACTGTTTAGGGAGTGCTATAAATTTAATAAATTGAAAACATTGCGCTAAATTTCACAATGCTTGAGCAGTGACTGAAGAAAGAAACCTCAGATATTTAAAAAACAACGCTACCCGTGCGAAGCTGGGCCGATCCACTAGTACTTTAATAAGAATAAATAAGGTAAAAATAAATAGATGTAACAATGATGCAAAAAATTACATAGTTTAGAGAATGATTTTGAGCTACTAACTGTTTCAATTCCGACGCGTCCTTTTGCTTCAAAGCGTGCCGTCTCTGGCTGAAGCCCCCTTTAACCATTTAATGAGTAATGAGTTTGCCTGCCCTGGTAATGAGTTTCCCACCAAGTCACTGATAATGATAAACCAAGAATACTCTACCTACACTATGGATGGGCCCTGTGGTACTATATCTACCATAATATCTACATAACATAACGTTATGCAAATAATAATCTTAACGCAACAGAAATATTACATATGCCGTTTCCTCTTCCTAACCCTTTTGAGAAAGAGAGCAATACATGTTTACTTCATGTTGTTTATGGAAAAAATTCGTCAACGTTACGATTAAGATAGCGCGATAGATAAGCGCGTATTGATCGGCCACTGTGTTGCAAAAGTTCCCGATTTATCGGGAGATATAGCGTTTTTAGCCTTTGCCTCCCGATATACCGATTTCGGGATCATATCTCCCGATTTTTTGCGTTTCAGATTAAATTAACAATTTATATAGCATCCTTAAGACAAAAAACATCAAGAAAGAATTAACTGGTAACACTGAACCACGGGATGCTCACGCACGGGAATTCCCATAAAATTTTCACAGGGGCTTTTAATACGACAGTGAAGGCAGTATACACAAAACTTATTACACCGAAATGCCTAACAATAGGGTTCATTATTGTAAAATAATAAATCTTGTTACAATTTATAAAAAGATACTAATTAATCAAGTAAAGAAAATTCGTCACCAGACTTGAACACACGACATGTCATTAAACATAAACATAAACGTTCACGCCAAATATCCCCGAAGGGGTTGGCAGAGGTACTAATACTTCTGAACATCACGTGACTTTGTCACCTGGTGTTCAGAGTACCCACGTTTTGCATGGACGGTGTACTCACGTGATAGGGGGCAGGCCTATCGCCGTTTTGTATGAATACACTGTCACATGACTAAGTACAACTCAGCCATGTGGGTTTCCTCACGATGTTTTCCCTCACCGTTAACAACTATGATAAATTAACCACACATGTGTCTTTAGAAAGGACAAATTGGTGTAGGCCCGACCCAGGATTCGAACACTAGTCGTTTGCACGATAACCGAGTGTTCTACCCACTGGGCTATCACGGTTGCACGATATGTCAAGGTTCGGGATATCGGTGGTTCAAGTCATTTTGCTTTCCTTGGTTAGTTAAATTAATCCCCACGTGAGGTTTTATGTCCAACAAAGTCTACTTATTGTTAAAAAAAATAATCACTAAAACTGCAAGCAAGAAAAGCTATGAAAACGAATAATAAGTACGAACTATATATTTTATGTTCTTAAATAAAACTTGCTTTATTTTCATTATTAGCATAAAATACTGTTGTTTTACTAAGACTAAAAAATCTCCCGATGTCTCCCGATTTTTAACTGGGAAATTACCCGATTTTTTAACTTTCGCTTTTGCAACACTAATCGGCCATCTTAATTGCCATTTGATCTGTCAATGTCAAGTTGCATTGTAAACAAAAGTGTTGATTGCGTTTATATAATGTGTTTTGGACATTGATTTATCAAGTTTTAGACCATAAAATTGCACAGGCAATATAAGTGCACAATGCCTTGTTGCTCTATTAAACGTTGTGGCGCCCGTAAAAGCGAAAATCAGCCTCGATTGACGTTGCACAAGTAAGTAATTATTATCGTTGTTTTCGCTTTGGTCAAGACTATTTTTGGTTTGTGGCATGCTTTCTCGCTTTGATCAGAGAAAATTTCATTACCATTTCATTGCCATAAAAATCTTAGTTTTCATTATTTCTTCCAAAGCTATTTCCTATTATTGTTTACCTAGTGATGTGAAACACTGATCATTAAGCATTGTCGATGTTTGATATGTATGCAAATCCAATTCATATAGGTACCTATTAACCGACATCGCGATCTCGCGTTTAAGCGCTTGGCTTCAAGTACGGAGGTATCGGGCTCGATCCCGGTGGGTGGTAAATTTTCAAATTTAATTTGTAAGATTTAACCCAGAAGTAAATTGCAAGCTTGACATAAACATTAACGTTTACGCCGAATATCCTCGAAGGGGTTGGCAGAGGTACTAATACTTCTGAACATCATGTGACTTTGTCACCTGGTGTTCAAAGTACCCACATTTTGCATGGACAGTGTACTCATGTGATAGGGGGCAGGCCTATCGCCGTTTTGTACGAATACACTGTCACATGACTAAGTACAACTCATGTTAGTGGAATATCCACATCCCTATCCACGAGGAGGTAATCAATCAAAAACTCTAACTTATTTTCTCAATATATATATTGTCACTTTAATATTGAATATTAAATTTCACATAACAATACTTCTAAATTGCCCAACTATAAAATATTCACTGTATATGTATATCAAAAACACAACTCCTACAACCACTTCTTCTTGACTTCTCTATATTTTCCTAACATCTCCATAACAACAACTAAAACCTTATTCTCTTTTTAAATATGAATTACATGTTAAACCAAAGACTAAATTTAAACTTCTCACTCTATAGAATATCATCAACAACTCAGCTATGTGGATTTCCTCACAACATTTTCCCTCACCGTTAATAACCGTGATAAATTAACCACACATATGTCTTTAAAAAACACAAATTGGTGTAGGCCCCACCCAGGATTTGAGTACTATTACAGTAGTAGTTGTTAAGCGGCCAACCCGCAATTGGTCAACGTGGTGGACTAGGGCCAAATCGCCCTATATAGGGTAGGCCCGAGCCCCTTGGTGGGGATAAATATGAGCTGTGAGGAGGTACCTATTAAAATTTTAAGTGCCCTCCAAAATGTAGAAAACATGTTTTTAATAGTTTGCACTTTGCTTCTCATTTGGTGCTTACGAGGTGGATTTTGAATACTGAAATTAAATAATTTTAGGTTTCCTACAAGTGAAGCACGGAGAAGGAAGTGGCTTGATGCTATTGGCCTTGAAAATCTCAACCCGCGGCATAAAGATTGGCATGTCTGCTCATTGCACTTTGATAAAAAATGGTTTAACAGGACTCTCAATGTTATAAGGTTACGAGATGATGCAATACCAACTCTCAAGGTTATGGTGAGTTTCAGATCACAATATTTCCTCTTGAATGTTAGTTCTTTTAGGGATTATTATTGACTATCTATACCAAACAGCATGAAAATTTACTAACATTGAACTTATTTTTGTTTTTCAGGGACTTAAACCGTCACTGGAGATAACAATTAAAACTGTGTTGCCCGAAATGCATAATTATAGTAACTCACAGGAGTCGCTTGGCGTAATGGATCATAGAGAGGTAATTAATATATAGGTAACATAAGGTAGCGATATTTTTCCGTTTTTCAATTCCATTCAACGTCAACTCGCATAATGTTTTGCTATATATCAAAGTTTAATCGTTATCTATTTTTAAATCAGATTCGCCAAGAGTCGGGCAAAATTGACCAGCTACAAAAAAAATGTGAAGAGCAGAAGAAAAAAATCAGAAGTCTGACCCAAAAAGTTCGAAGACGTGATGAAGAAATTGCCACTTTGACCAAGGCCTTGGAAGACCTACAAAAAAGGAACTATATTTATACCGAAGAAGGAAGGAAGGTTACGTTTGGAAGAGTGTGCAGTGCCTCAAGATGTTCTCAAGAGATAAATATCAAAATCTAAGGGATTAGCTTTGAAGAAAAAGTATGCTGAAGAAATCCGGAAGTTCACTTTCACCTTAAATTTTTACTCTCCAAAGGCTTACATTACAACTTCATAAAAAACAAGTACAATACTTGTTTGCCACATGTACGAACCGCCTTGATTATGGATGAAATGGTTATAAGGAAAGGGCTGGGAAAGTGGAATCCCATTTCTCAAACATTTTTGGGGCGCGTACAAAGTGGCGACACTGTCACGAGTAAAAGTGATAGCGGAAAGGAAGCCACTCAATGCTTAGTGTTACATGCCGAAAGGCTGGTTTACACGGGCTTCGTAGCTAAGCGCTTAGTACTTGTCACTATACTAAAGCCTCATAAGACAAATGAAAAGTAACCGTTTACACGTTGGAGCCAGCAGAAGTCATAAGTGACCAGACATTCGAAATGGAACGACGCCGCCTGATTTTCGCAGTGTGTTTAAACAATATTCAAACATTATTATTTCAAGCATGATCGAAGAGCTTGAAAGACAAACATTATAGAAAACGTTTGTGGACAAGACAGTGGTTACTGCGCAGAGATGAAAAGTAAAAAAAAAAAAAGTCAAAAAGTTTATTTTTCAAAATAAAGTTAAATACTAACATTTTTTGAACGTCAAAGTTTTAAATTAATCGTTAATCCGTTGCTTCGGAAGGTGTTCGTAAAGAGAAGAAGCAACAAAGAAACTCTTTACATTCACATTTTTTCATTTTTTCAAAATATGGTTTGTACAATTTCAGTTTATAAACATGTTTTTACTTTACAAAAGATTTTCTATGCGACCAAACCAAACGCTAGTTTGACATAATTAAAATAAATTGTCCATCACAAAAACCAATCACATAACGTGAGAAGAAAAATCCTCACCAGACAATTATTCCTAGGAATAACGAGGGAAGATTTATAGCTTTAAGGACATGGTCATGTGCGCGTTGGGTCCTTGTCGTTTAAAAAATCTTGAACACTGTAGTAAGATTTCTTTAAAAGCATGGCTTTAATTGCCTTTTTAAAAGATGCCACAGGCAATTCCAATATGTCAAAAGGGAGTTTATTGAACATTTTCAGGGATAGTCCCATAAAGGAGTTACTTACTTTATTAAGTCTCCACTTCGGTACGTTAAGTTTCTCCTTATTCCGAGTGTTAACAGTATGCCTATCACTTACTTTACTAAATTGGCCTATATTCTTTTTGGCATACATTAAATTCTCAAATATGTATTGGCAAGGGACAGTTAAAATGCCAATATGTTTAAATTTTTCGCGCAACGAATACCTCGACCTTAACATGTAAATAGATCGGATAGCTCGCTTTTGTAATACAAAAACTTTATGAACATCAGCCGCTTTACCCCATAATAAAATACCGTACGACATAATACTATGAAAATAACTGAAATAAACAATGCGAGCTGTTTCTATGTCTGCTATTTCTCTAATCTTACGCACGGCATACGCTGCTGAGCTCAGCCTTTTAGAAAGTGTTAGTATATGGGGTCCCCATTGCAACTTAGAATCGATTATTATCCCTAGGAATTTTGTCTCTTTCACTCATTCTACTTTTTCACTGTCAATAACAATATTGGCGTCAACTTGCCTAAAATTCTGTAAAGTAAATTTAATACATTTAGTTTTTTTGGCATTCAGAACCAGGTTATTTACAGTAAACCAATGCAATGAACGGGGCCATTCTGCTCTTCTATTAAAAGAGCTAGCAACCGAAGATTCAGGAGAATATAGAGTAACTATGAGAATGTCAACGGCTCAATTTGATATTTTATTAGAAAAAGTTGCACCAGCAATTCAAAGACAAGACACAAATATGAGGAGTGCCATACCAGCTAAATAAAAATTGGAGATTACTTTGTCATTTTTGGCAACAGGAAGCAGCTACCGCATGTTATCACACATGTTCAGAGTTTCTAAACCAGCGATTTCAAAATACATACCCGAAGTCTTGGATGAAATTTATAATCAACTTTCGGATTACATGAAGGTAAAAAAAAACAGTATGTTGGTTTATTGTTGTCTACGCCGATTATTTAAACGGTAGCGCAAGTAACTAACTTGTCATTGCGTCCCCCCGCGCCCGCGCCTGCTCAAGACGAACCACGGCTGAGAGCGCTCCCCGCCGCTCTGCCACTCTTATTCTCCACCTCCACCGCGTCGGAATAAATTATTATTTTTGTATTAAATTAGAAATTGAATTGTTTAAATCAATTTAAGTCTTTTATGTTTTACTAACAGTTGTTATCATTAGTGTACATACATATACTCACGGCTATAAATCCCAAGAAGGGGTAGCCAGAGCTAAGGAACTAAAAGTTCCTCAGCCACTTTCGGAAAGTTAGGTGGGGGAAAAAGATGGCAAAATAAAGGTTGTTGGTGATGGGTCTCCAACCGCATCGCCCAAAAATCCCTTAAAAGCCCCAACACCGTTAGTCGCCTCTTACGTACGCCCACCGGCAGAAATGGGGTAGTGTAATTCTAAGCCGACACTACACAGCAAATATCAATATAATATAATAAGTAATATAATATAATAAGCAATATAATAGTGTAATCATTTGAAATAGCATAAGTACACGAAATATTATTGTGTGAAGTCTTCAATTGTGAAGTGTCATTGATATGGCCTGTGATAGGATATTTTCATCAGAAATTAAAGCAGGTGTGGATGCATTACGTAACGATCCCGCAGATGAGATGGTTTCCAATGTTTCAATGGAAGCAGATGTATTATTGTACATGTAGTTCTCGATCGCTAGTTCACTCAAAATATTTTGTATTCTTGTTTGTGCAATCATACTTCTCTCGAATGATAATTCTCTTAACTGCACTGCTACGTTCTTTGCAAACACATCGAATCTGTCTTCTTTTTCAGGTACATCCCTATTGACAGCTTCTCGTAATTTTTTTAGTTCTCCAATCGCACGAAATATTCCTTTCCGCTGTGACATATTTTTTTGGAGGTATTTTGACGTTGTTACCTCCTTGGTTCCGAAATAGATTCAACCTCTGAAGTGGAAGCCATAGAGATATCTTGCTCGCTACTTATAGGATTACGTTGCTCGCTGCTTGTAGATCCGCTATCCTGAAAAATAAAACTGCATTTCACGTTCCTGCTACAGAGGATGAATGGAAGAAAATAGATAGAGGTTTCAATACACGTTGGAACTTTCCAGGGGCTCACGGTGCTATAGATGGCAAGCATTTATGTATTCAAGCACCTCCTGACTGTAGCAGTGATTATTTTAATTATAAAGGAAGCAACAGCATCGTGCTAATGGCCGTCGTAGATGATGATTACTGTTTTATATATGCTAATATTGGCGCAAACGGCCGGTGCTCAGATGGTGGTGTTTTTCAGAACTGTTCGATTTTTCGTGATCTCGAAAACAATATGTTGCCAAACAATGGATTTTTTGTTGGAGATGACGCATTTCCCCTGAAATCATATTTATTGAAACCTTACAAGCATAGTCCTTTGACCTACGAACAGAATTTTTTTAATTATAGATTGTCAAGGGCCCGAAGAATCGTCGGGTTGCTTTTGGCATCTTAGCCAGTCGCTTTAGAATTTTTAGAACATCTACATCTACGAATCTCACAGTTACTCATCGCATTGTTCGTACAACATGCACTATACATAACTGGCTCAGAAAAACTTCAAGGACATACCTAACCACGAGATGTGTTGACTATGAAAATTTGGAAACTGGGGAAATTATTCCAGGATTATGAAGGGACGCCAACTTTGATTTGCAAAATGTTCAGCCAGTGGGTAGTAATCACTCGTCAAGAATGGCCCGACAATTGAGGGAAAGATATACGAATTACTTCGTAAACGAAGGTGCCGTATCATGGCAATTTAGAATGATCTGTTAGTTTAAAATGTACAACTTTATTAATTTAATTAAATCTATTGTTAAATAAATACATACCTACTAATACCTGTGTTATATTATAACACAGGTTTATAACCTAGCTTAGGCTTCAGTCTCCCACAAAACATATACCTGCAAGTATATGATAAATAATCATGGTTTGAGACTTATTATTATTGAATATAATACCTACTTCAAAGTAAATCTAATACCTACCCTACGAAAAATGTTGTTTTATTACTTACATTTTCTATAGTTGTGCGCCTTTCGTCTATATCTTTCAACAAACTATCCATTTCTTTGTACCAATGCAGATTTGGCACATAGACAGTATCAGTTAGTCGCCTTTTACGTACACCCACCGGTATTGGGGCTTTTTAAGGGATTTTTGGGCGATGAGGTTGGAGACCCATCACCAATAACCTTTATTTTACCATCTTTTCCCCACGCAACTTCCAAAAGTAGCTGAGGAATTTCTAATTCCTTAGCTCTGGCTACCCTTTCTAGGGATTTATAGCCGTGAGTATATGTATGTATGTGTGTATGTACAGTATCAGTCCCACTTCCTGATCGCATTGAATTTTGAATTTTTTTCTTTTCCTGGTAATTGGTTGACCGAAGTGTTCTCATTTTCTTTTTTGCCTCAGGCACTCCGAAACCAGCAATATTCATCTCTTCAACGATTTTCTCATAAGCAGCATCTTTAGCGAGTTTATTTTTATATAAAGCCGATTTGTGGTTCCATAAACATTCATAGGATTTAAATTCCTGAATGAACTTGATTGTTTTTTCCGAATTCCACCTTTCCGCAGCCAAGATCACAAAAAAATACGTAAGTAAATAAACACGTGTTTTCACTTCCCGGTACAACTTGTCACTAACTAAACTAACTTGTCGAGCTGTTTACATGCGGTCAGCAAGCGACAAGTGCTTAGTAAATCGTGGTGGGTATCTGTGGTGGTGGGGGTATCGACTTGTCGCTTAGTAAATAGGATCGATCTCTATTCACTTGCACTATTCACAAACACTAATAATAAGCACTAATCAGCGTGTTTACACACGAGGACTTAGTATTAGTGACAAGTACTAAGCGCTTAGCTACGAAGCCCGTGTAAACCAGCCATAAATGACACTTGGAAGTTGCCGAACGGTTATTTTCTTAAAAACACCCTTACTGGAGGACAGAAGTGTGGCCTTATTGAGACAGCCATCAAATTGTGCGAAGTCATAAATGTTCGCATTGTAAGCCTGACATGCGATGGACCGCTTTGCAACTTTGCAATATTTCGTTGCTTAGGATGCAATAATCTATTGAAAGATCAGTCTTTTACTAAGTTTAAGTACAGCGACACCATTGCTCATGCATTTGTTGACCCATGTCATGCGCTTAAACTTATAAGAAACACATTTATGATATTTGAAAATTGATTTTATATTTTTAGAGCGACTTCTAGCACCACAAGAGAAAGAAGGGTTGCATTTAGCCAACAAACTTTCGAGAACACACATACATTTTGAAAAACAAAAGATGAAGGTACGACTTGCTACATAGCTATTCGGTAGCTCAGTTGCGGATGCCCTTGAACATTGTCGCTTTACCCTAAAGATGCAAGAATTTTAAGACTGTGAAGCTCAGACCTAACATATATGGCAAATATCCTCAAATAATAAGTTTCTAAATGGATAAATTATAAGGAAACAAAAAGCCTATATTAATAACCAAAAGAAAATGATTAATATGAACAAAATACATATTAACAATGACTTATCAATAAATAAATAGACAACAATCACTCCATGGGTACTCGGTGGGAATAAAAACGTAGTTTAAAATCCCGATATCGTTGCTGGGAGTTTTCTCGAAGCTTTTGGAGCGCCTGATCAATACAAGACTGGTGGAATATCTAGAAGCCAATAATCTTCTAATGAGAAACCAGTTTGGGTTTAGGAGAGGCAGGTCCACTGAAGAAGCAACTGGGCTTCTAGTGGATATTGCCTCAGCGCACCTTGATCGCGGACACAAATGTATGGGGATTTTTGTGGACCTCGCAAAAGCATTCGACACGGTCTCTATAGCTATTTTGCTGAAGAAAATGGAGGCAGTTGGTATTCATGGAATTGCTCATGATTGGTTTGCAAGTTATCTAACCTCTCGGAAACAATGCACTAAAATTGGTAATTTCACGAGCAGCAAGAGAGACGTACTGTACGGAGTTCCTCAGGGCAGCATTCTCGGGCCAACTCTGTTCCTCATTTATATGAACGATATCTGCACAATCGATCTCCAGAACGCGGATCTTCTTTGCTACGCTGATGACACGGCAATTGTTTTCTATGAGAAGTCATGGAGCGCGGTGAATGGCATTGCTCAAATGGGTATTGCAAAAATTACTGAATGGTTTAACCGTAATCTTTTGACAATTAACGCCTCAAAGACCATGTCCATTTGCTTTCACAAGACCAAATCTTCAGAACCCCCCACCACCTTGAGTCCGATTAGGGTTCATGATATCTCCTGCCCTTTATATGTTGACTGTACCATAACCCACTCTTGTACTTGCGAAAGTATCATAAAGGCTAAATCGGTTAAATGTTTGGGTGTGGTGGTTGACGAGAACCTTAACTTCAGGGAAAACGTGAGCATTACAACTGGACGTATACGCAAACAAATATTTGTTATGAAAGCAATTCGCGATGTCACTGATTGCACCGTATTACATATAGTATATATTGCCTGTGTCAATCAATACTTAATTACTGTATTCTGGTTTGGGGAGGATGTTCTGCATCTGTGTTGATTGTGCTGGAGCGGGCCCAGAGGGCAGTGCTAAAAACACTTTTAAGAAAGCCGCGTCGTTATCCCACCACCAACTTGTATCAAGAAGAAAGAGTTCTAGGTGTCCGCAAACTATATATATATTAAGATCCATTATTGCTACCCGCAGGAGCGCAAGTTGTTTGACTTTGCAAAGAGCGTTTTTACATAAGCGAGTTTTTCAAATCCCTGTTCCACGGGTAAAAACTGCATTTGGCCAGCGGTTCCGGAGCTTTTTATCTCCGTTTGTGTACAACAAATTGCTGAAGATGGTGGAGGATCTGAGGGATAGTGGTTACGGAGAATGCAAAAAAATAGTTACAGAGTTCCTAATGGTGCTGTCATACACGGAAACAGAAGGGTAATTAGTAATTAGGGTAATTAAATATATAAATAGGTATTAAATAGACTGTCGTAATATGCCATACAAACACCCACACATAAACTCACCTTCACACACACGCACACACACACACACACACACACTTACTTTCTTACTCACACACATATAATTCACATATATAAAAATACATAATGAATTGTTTTGTTATTTAAATACATACATACATACTAACATACATACATACATACATACTAACTAGAAGTTCCTCAGCCGCTTTTGGAAAATTGAGTGGGGAAAAGATGGCAAAATAAAGGTTGTTGGTGATGGGTCTCCAACCGCATTGCCCAAAAATCCCTTAAAAGCCCCAACACCGTTAGTCGCCTCTTACGTACACCCACCGTCAGAAATGGGGTAGTGTTATTCTAAGCCGACACTACACAGCATGCATTATAATAATAATGCAACATATTTAAATGTTGCATTATTATTATAATTTTCAATACCATTTATTTTAATTCTACTTTTAAAATTCTAATTTTAACTTTAATTACTTTATTATTAACTTAAATATTGTAAATTTTAACAATTGTATATTTTATGAATCGTACTATTCAGTTATTGTATTTTTTGTATCGATTTTTATGATTCTTGCGATACAGGCTCAGCCTAGTGCAAGATTTCAATGAAAACTCATGCCATGTAAACTGAATACGTATGAAATAAATGCATTTTTTTTTAAATCATACTAATAGGGTAATACATACATAAATACATACATATACTCACGGCTTTAAATCCCTAGAAGGGGAAGCCAGAGCTAAGGAATTAGAAATTCGTCAGCCACTTTTGGAAAATTGAGTGGGGAAAGATGGTATAGTAAAGGTTGTTGGTGATGAGTCTCGAACCGCATCGGCCAAAAATCCCTTGAAAGACCCAATACTGTTAGTCGCCTCTTATGTACACCCATCGGTAGAAACGGGGTAGTGCTATTCTAAGCCGACACTACACGGCGAAATATAATGTAATGTATAATGTGATAATAATTCTAATAGGGTAAAAGATCAATAATATTTTTTTTTAAATAAAACAACACTTTAAATCAAATATTCATTTTAATTTTAATACACGTTACCTTAGTCAAATTCAACATAGTTTAAATCAACAATCAAAGTTACTGTCATTTAAACAATATTTTTTTTAATTAGTTCCGAATACTTTCCTTGTTCATAGTAATTATCTTATTCACATGATGCATTCTCACTTCTATAGGATTATGGAGATTTTGAAGTGGGCAACACCGTTGTTTTTTGTTGTTGTAGGTTATGTCTAGAATTAAATTAAAAACATAGGTAAAACGTATAAATAACAGCATATCTTCTATTGTGAATCTAATAAGGTTCATAAACGGTAAATATATTCCGAGTTTTCTTTGACACGCCACTGCGAAGTGATTCATCTGAGGCTTTTTACTCGCTTCGATAACTGCAGCCCAAATCTTTTTATTTACCTATTTTTAAAGCACGATCACATAAACAAGGTCTCTGTCCTAAACAAAATCACAACCTACGAGTCCAAAATATGATTTTTTGCACGTATTTGAACAAAATAATCTTAAATCATCAAAGGTAAACAAAGAGCTTATTATTCTGACGAATTTTCTACAAACTGTCACTCTTGACAGTTTGTAGAAAAAAGGTTACACCGTAAGGGACAAAAAATCACAGTACTATCTCTTTCTATCTTTAAGAGTTTTATAATTAGCTATCCTTTTCTTGCTCGTCGTGACGTATTCTTTATCTCTCTAGTTGTGTATGCTCTAAGCTGTGAAGGGACCATTAATTTTATCAATATAATGAATGATGTTTTCGACATTTTGAACAAACATTCAATCCGTCCGCCAGGGTGGAAAAAAGCAATGTGCTACGATGAACATATATATTATACCCAGTATAAAAGAATTTGGAATGATACCTCGGATTACTTTCATTAAATATAAAATTAGGGTTAAATCCATTTTAACTTGCAATGTATTACAACCCACCATACCTACATATAGATCCCTGAATTTAAAATAAAAGTATTTGCCCATTGTCGAAATAAATATATTCTACATAAAACATTTGTAATAAACATGTTGGCAAATTTATCTACACTTATAATAAATCTGTAGAGAGGTCAATTCTGTACATGAAATATATTTTCAAAATAACTATCAGGTTGTGATTAGGGATCGATACTGATGCCAAAAATGCAATCAGTAAAATTTTTGTCTGTCTGTCTGTCTGTCTGTCTGTCTGTCGGTTTGTATGTTCCTTATGGAAACGAAAACTACTCGACGGATTTTAACGAAACTTGGTACAATTATTCTTCATACTCCTGCGCAGGTTTTTGTATACTTTCCAGCAGAGTAGTAAAGGGGAATTTTGGGAAATTTTGGGAAAACGGGAGAAGTTACTCCATTTTTTAAGCTTCCGTCGCGTGTGCAGCCTTAATGGTTAAACTTACATAGAAATCATGTATGACGGAAATATTCTTCATAAAATTATCTAAAAAAAATCCTCAACAGTTTATGTCTATCTTTTACGGTTGACTCACAATAACACGTATATTTCCTGATAGCTTAGCAGTTCGGAACATTCTGATTATATTTGTTTACTCTTACGTTTGTAAACCTCTCACTCATCCCAAATTTAAAAAAGGTTACATTATTACCTATTCAATAAAACAAGATTCATAGAAATCGGTAGAGAAACACCGAAATTATACATAAAATAAGCCATCGCGCCCGTGATCAAAACCAAATCTTTACTAATTTACATATAACATACTAGATGGCGCCAGTAGTTGCATCCTACATCACGTAATGATTTATTGTTTAGTATAAGTACTTCATCGCGTTTTATTCCAAAATTTGCTATTAAACGGAAATACTGAACCGTTCATTAAAGCGCATTCAAAATCACCAAGCTACACTGTTTAGGGAGTGCTATAAATTTAATAAATTAAAAACATTGCGCTGAATTTCACAATGCTTGAGCAGTGACTGAAGTAAGAAACCTCAGATATTTAAAAAAACAACGCTACCCGTGCGAAGCTGGGACGATCCACTAGTTGATAAATATTCTAATTCATGATTGCATTCCTGTGCTTAGAATAGCACTACCCCATTTCTTCCGGTGGGTGTACGTAAGAGACGACTAACGGTTTTGGGGCTTAAAAGGAATTTTTGGGTGATGAGGTTGGAGACCCATCACCAACAACCTTTATTTTACCATCTTTTCCTTACTTAACTTTCCAAAAGTGGCTGAAGAATGTCTAATTCCTAAGCTCTGGCTAACCCATCTAGGGATTTATAGCCGTGAGTATATGTATGTATGTATGTATAATTACATGATAATAATCCTAGGTCAGCCATTTGAATTGCCAATAACTGATTTTGAAATGCTTTTGATCGCGTAGACCACATCATACTGCTGCGCAAACTATTCCATCTTGGAATACATGGTGACCTCCATCGCTGGATAACATCTTACGTTTCTAACAGATGTCAGGCTGTAGTCGTCGGTGGGTATAATTCGGACTTCTATTATATCCCTTCCGGTGTACCTCAGGGCTCACATTTAGGCCCTCTTTTTTACAATGCCTATCTGTATGATATTTATACAGTATTTCATGAATGCAGGTTCCTGTTGTATGCGGATGATAAAAACGTCTTCCTTGATGTAGCAAATAATACTGATTGCGATAAGCTACAGTCGGATCTCGATCGTTTTGCTCAGTATTATGACCAGAACAGGATCTCGGTGAATGCTAGTAAATGCGTCCAAATATCATTCACTAGAAGTCTAAACCCCGTTGTTTATAATTACTCCATCAACGACCAACCTCTCGTACGCGTTGAATCCATCCGCGATGGTGTCATCCTCGACAGTAAACTTACTTTCGAAAAGCACATTGAGCATATTACGGGGCGTGCATTTCGCAACCTTGGATTTGTAATGCGCATTTCCAAGCCCTTTAACGATCTGATGTGTAAAAAACAGATTTATTATGCTTACGTTAGGAGTATTCTCGAATACGCATCTAGTGTTTGGTCCCAAAACTATATTACGTACATTCAACGTATTGAACGTATTCAATCTAATTCTTAAAACATTTAAACTACAGGACTCATTTTCGGTTGCTCATATGAGGATTCGTGTCGCCAGCATCAACTCACTAGTCTTAAAGATCGCAGAGTTTTACTGGAAATGATGCTATTACACGATATACTCTCTGGTCGCCTTGATTCTCCATTTTTGTTATCCCAGCTGTCAATCAGTACTCCACAGCGCCATACTCGGTACACTTCTGAAAGGCTCTTTTCTGTAGCCTCTAATCATACTAATTATGCAAGGAATTCTTCAATGGTTCGCCTTGCCAATCAATTTAATAACCTCTTTGGTGAAACTGATCCTTTTGCTTATTCAAAGGCCAAATTCCGTTTCGACGTTATTAAGACGTTAGATAATAAATAGAGGGAATAAGTGAATCACACACACACACACACACATATATATATATATATATATATATATATATATATATGTGTGTGTATAACACAAATCAATCATTTTACACATTTTATGTTACAACTTTTCTTACATATCTGTATGTAATCATGTTGAGTGTATTCATGATCGGGTAGATCGAAATAATATCTGATTTCGTGCTTTGCTATTTAAATTTGGCTATAATTGTTATTGAAATTATCAACACCCAAACAGGCCGAGGTAAACCATGTGATCAGGAGATAAAGGTCTGACTACCTCTAATGAAGAAATCGCTTGTATTTTTGAAAAATATTTTACTGACATACCATCAAAAACAACTGAAAATTTAAACACATCGGTTATAAAAGTTCAACACTTGTTACAACAAAATGTTGATAGGTGCGAAACTTTGTTTTGTTTTAAAGATGTCAGCCCTACAGATATCGAAAAATGTTTTAAATCATTTAAATTAAAAAGTTCTGAAGACATTTGGGGTATGTCAGTGAAAGTTTCCATAATTTTATTGTAACTTTGGCTCCATATTTAGCAGATATATTTAATGGATACAGAAAGTGCAAATCAATAATGCAATATCACCTGGAATTCATGTAAAAATGGGTGTTCCGCAGGGTTCTATTTTGGGCCCATTTTTATTTTTATTTTTTTGTTTATAACAACAAATATAATGAATGACGCTGCCATGTCAATATATTTATGGAAATATTATGTATGTAAGAAATCAGGCCTCTTTTGTGAAAAACTGAGGCAGACGTATACGAAATCTGAGAGACAACAATAAAATTTCAGTACCAAAATACAGATTGTCAAAAGTGAATACATCTTTCATGGGGTTGTTCGTAAAAATGTATAATAAAAAACCTGAGGACATTTTAAATTTATCAGAAATAAAATTCAAAGCAGTAGTTAAAAGAAATCTTAGTTCGAAAGCCTATTACAATGTTAATGATTACATTAATGATGAAGTGGCTTGGTGTCATCAGGGCTCTGTGCGGGATGTTTCCGGGCTAGCACCAAAATTGTAATGGATGTAAAAAAATATGTGTGTTGACGAGTTTCTTTCGGGTTCTTCTCTCAACAAAACACCTTCCGAATCAGAAGTAAATTTAGTATTAAGTTGAAATTTGACGTTCAAAAACAAAGATTTATCTTTTTACTTTGAAATAAATGATTATTTTATTTTTTTATTTTACTACCATGATAAATTAACCACACATATGACTTTAGAAAAGACAAATTGGTGTAGGCCCGTCCCAGGATTGGAACTCACGCCCTTCTGTTTTCGGGCGGGTGTTCTACCCACTGGACTATCATGTCGCTAACGGTGAGGGAAAACATCGTGAGGATACCCACATGGCTGAGTTGTACTTAGTCATGTGACAGTGTATTCGTACAAAAACGGCGATAGGCCTGCCCCCTATCACGTGAGTACACTGTCTAAAGCAAAACGTGGGTACCTTCTCTGGTAACTAGATGGCGCTTGCCATGTGAGTTCAGGAGTATTGGTACCTCTGCCAACCCCTTCGGGGATAAACGGCGTGAACGTGAACGTTTATGTTATTTTACTACTGTTTTTTGTATCTTCAGTGGATGTCTGTTATTGGCTTTTTCTTTGTATTTATCTAATTGTAACTTATATATTTATGTACTGTTGATGTCCCTAATAAAATAAAATTACAATAAAATAAAAAAATGAGGCACGCCTCTAAGCACGCTCTAAGAGTGTTTAGAGCCCATCCATAGTGTAGAGAGTAATCCTTGCTGATAAACACTCGTGGAAAGACATAAATAGTGAGATAAGTGTTGAGGTATTTGGGATGTAATCTGAATGCAAAATATGTAGTCTACGCAGACGTAGTCACGGGCAAGAAGCTAGTGAATTGAACCCAACGCAAATGACAAATGTCGTAACCGTAGTGATCTAATCTTAATTAATCAATTGAAGTATACAATAAATTCGATCATATTCATACATATTATCAAAAACGATATTTCGATTCGATTGAAACTTGCAATCCGCCCGAAATGTCAAAATAAAATAGGTATGTTACACATCTCTATCTCAAACAACAACAGCTGACGTCCAACTGTTTGACAATCTCAGTTGATAATTGACATTAGTCAAACATGGCCCGTCGGACGTGGCATGCATTTACTGTAATTTCTGTTTTATTTACCATCTTATCAATTGTTGGAGATGTTTCATCATCTTCAGCTGCGCCATGGTACGAGAATTTACCCGCGGTGACAATGGACTACAAGGTTCACTTGGATGCTGGCAAAGAAGATTGTTATTATCAATATGTTCAGCCAGGTGCAACATTTTACGCTAGTTATCAGGTAAATTATGACTTTTTTGAATTAAATTAGTTCTTAAACTAAAACAAAGCTTATCCAAATAGTAACAATAGATGTCCTGGTCAGTCGGGCATTAATTATTTATGCCTACTTATTGAATTATATTGTATTCAATTAAAATTCGTTCTAGGTTTTAAAAGGTGGTGATGGTATGTGTGGGTTTGCTGTGAGGCATCCCAATGGGCAGATCGTACATCCTTATGAATGGCGGCAGAGTGCCGAGTATGCAGACCAAACTTCAACTGGAGGTTACTATGGAGTGTGCATTGACAACCAATTCTCCAAGTTTGCCGGAAAACTCGTTAATTTATACCTATCTGTGATTCGATACGACATGTGGGAAAAATATGCTAAAGAAATTGAGGAGCTTGATATGAATATTAAGAATTTTACTGTAAGTAATAATTTGTTTAATTATGTTTTTATATATGTCGTAGGATGATTTGATGTTTAGGTTTTTTGCAAAAAACCTAGGGATTTTGCAAAAATCCGGATAATTAGATAAAGGTTATAATATTTTCTAATCTTACTAGGTTTTTTTGCAAAAAAACTAGTTGGTTTAGAAAGATTGTACTTCTTTAATGCTGATTGGCTGATTTCTGATTGCTTGCCTACACTTATTCTGATTGGTTCGTCATTGTGGTATTGAGATATTATAGCTAGAGTTATAAAGGGTAAGAAATGACAATGCTTATTTGATACTAGGAATTAAATATTTTTTTTACTCTTTTGTTGGAGTAAAATTACAATCATGTTTGGACATATTATACACAGATCAAGTTACCCCAAACTAAGTAACACTTGTATTATGGGATACTAACTCAGCGATATATTCAATATAGGGTAACTTAGGCAGTAACTGGCCCTTCAAGCACCTTGGCCACTTTGAATGTATGCTGTGCTTGAACACGCTATTGCATTTGAAAGATAGTACTTGTATACTTGTATGCAGTGGGTCCTGTACATTAACTTTAAAGGTTATTTAATGGATCGGAGTCACAATATAAATATTTTTATTTAAATAAAAACTGGTCATTTTGGTAGTAACTAGCCACAATTTTTGGTAACTGGCATACTTATTTGGACTAACTGGCCACATGAAATTACCATCAAAAACAATAAGCTCCACTAAAGTTATAAGCCTCAAGGCATACAGAACAAAATGAAAAAAACTATCACAATTGAAAATCAACATAAACAACTTATAACAAAATAGGAACCTCTTTTTCAGTCACTTCTTTTAAGGTAAAAAATAAAAATATATAATTAAAAAATGCTTAGCAAAAACGTTTTACATCTGTAGTTTCTAAATATCTCCTTAGTTGTAAAATCCATGTTTGTTTGCTTCTTTTGCCATTGCTTCATATAATGACTCAGTACTATCACTTCTATACTCAAATGAGTCTTATGCCCGTCAACAAATAATATTACAGGACGTGGAATATTATTTCCCTCCAGTTGGGGGTAAAAACGTTTGCTATGTACTCACAAAACACAGCGGCCGTCATCCAACCTGTGTCGCTGGCGCTGCGCCCAATACCCCAATACCTGCTGGAACACTTTTAACAATTCGATCGGGTATTCTTTTATATGGATATATAATCATTGGGCTGCAAGCTAAACCTGCTGCAGAAAACGAGAACATTACAAGTTATGTTCTCTTTTGATGAACTTTTCTCTATTTGGTTAACGTTCTTGCTCCCTTTTTCAGCCAGAACTTTGCCAGTACTGGGACAAATATTGAATCCAGACTCATCGCCGTTAAATACGCGCTGAGGGTCTTGGATGGCTGCAGTTAAATCAGTTTCATGCATTAACTAGCCATCTTTCTAACCAGGCCAGTAACTACTAAACGTTATTTTATGTTGGCAAGATTTTGACAAGCAAGTAAGAATAATGCAAACAAAGCAATAAGATATAGTTTTGTACAATCTAATAAAATAAACTTTTGCGTAGTAATTGGCATAGGCGGCTATTTACTATAAAATCTAATAAAATTAAGTGCAGTTACTGGCCACCATTAAAATTGCTACAAATACACCAATTAGAAGAATATACTGTATAAAATACGAATATTTACCTTATTAGCATCAAATTGGGCTATCACAAACAACACAGACACGCCAGGAACAGAATTTATTCGTATTTAAAGTTTTAATATTCCTTAAGAAAAAAATAACGTACTACTGCTTAGGCGGACGCAAGATGGCCTACTGTTAAACAATGACAAATTTTTTGGCATCTTTATTGTTTTAACGGAAAAAAATACATTTCTCAATAGCTCGGTAAACAAGAAATCTTGTCAAATCACAATAGATGGCGTAGCCTTCCTAGTTTCCTTATTTAAGCAGTTTGTATTGCCGAGTGGCTAGTTATTGGGGGTGGCCAATTATACCACCGTTTACCCTAATATAATACACATAATGCTCATCACATAAATGTTGCTCTCAGCGGGGATCAAACCCGCAACCTCCAGACCGAAAAGCTAGTCACCTATCCACTTGCCCACGGACGTCTTCAATACTCAAATATAAACGAAATTCTATCAGAGCAAGATTTGAAATATTTAGATACTTGCTGGTACCCGCGACTTCGTCTGCGTCCTTTTAATTTTGATGTTAGGTTTTGCAAAAAGATTAAATAAAACAAATAAAGAAATATATACTTGTACTTCTATTTAAGAAATAATCTGTATACGGACATATTATACACGGATTAAGTTAGTCCCAAACTAAGTAAGACTTGTAGTATGGGATACTAACTTAACGATATATTTAATATTATATAGTACACATATGAATAATACCTAAGACTAAAAAACAATCATTGAAGCTCATCACATAAATAGTGCTCTGAAATCGGGGTCGAACCCGCAACCTCCCGACCGGATTGGCTTCGTAGTTCCCATTCCGTTCTAAAAGTATCTCTGGACATCCTTGACGTTATGCTAGAAAAGGACGTAATCACAATCAACGTAAAGAGTGAATGTGACGGAACTGTGGTGTTGACCAGTTTAAATTGATCTCTTGAATTGCAATTTAATTATGATTAATGCTTAGTAATGGAATGTAATACCGTCTTTTTGGTAGTTTTATTTTGTGGTTGATTTTCCACACCACTTTATTAAACATGTAGGCATTTCAAAGCAATAGTAATAAATAAAACAGTATGTATAAATTATTTTTGGTGCACGAACACTCAGTTCCTAGTTCTGGTCGCAACTGAAACAGTGCGTAGGTGAACTTTTATACGTCTACTCAATTAGTCAAACGTGTTGCCGATATCGAGTGCCCTGTAAGCGGAATCTATAGGGGGTTATCTATGGCTCATGCCCTCAATGTGACAAACGCAACACAAACGGAGAGCCGATTAGGGAGCCTTAAGTGGTCGCCATGACCAAAACCGGTCGGACATGAAAAAACCTGGCCGAACTAGTGTTGAAAGAACAGAGTACAATTAAGGACTATGAAAAGTTTGACTAAACCTAGGGTGTTGAGTTTTTTCTCACTCTAAGTGACTTTCAGGCTATATTGTTTGTGTAGTCTGTCTGGGAGAGATTGCTTTAAGTGAGAAAAATATTATTGTGGGCTTATCCCCGATACTATACTCTTAGTTGCCTCTTACAGACCCATGTAGAGAAATGGGGTGGTGCTATTTGAACCCGACACTACACAGCCATTCACAGGTAAATTGAAATATAATAAAATAGAAGAGGCAAACCCTTTACTGGAAAACCAGCATTAGTTAGTCATAAAATAAAATAAAACAGATCCTATGTCTAACAGCGGAAGTCTGTCGGCTGATGATGATAGTTAGAAGTATGGATTAAAAATTAATAGTTTAAAAAACACTAAAAAACACGCTTTTGTTCATTACAAGACCTTTCTAACAAGTCCAAACACGGCTATGATACGATTTTCATCATAGAATGCTAGTGCCTATCTTCCGGCTTCATCATCAGACCTTGAAACCTAATCATGGTCAACGTTCATTACAAGACCTTTTTAACAAGTCCAAACACGGCTATGATACGATCATCCATCATGAAGTTCCAGTTCATATCTTCCGGCTCCATCATCAGATCAGCTCGACAGTACCATATTATTGTATTGTCATCGAAATCACATACAACTGCCAATTTTCATAACGCTATGACCATTAGAAGATGGTTAAATTAGTTTTCTTAGATTTGATTACATAGTTACATACATACAGGTCGACCTAATAAAAGCGTGTTAATAAGAGGGTACTTTTCATCCCGAAAAAAAAAGACATTCCCAAGGGAAATTGTGGGAATGAGAAGTTTTCTTATAGTTGTGCTTTATACTGCAATATAACTGAATGCCACGCGGGCGAAACTGTGGGCGGAATTCAGCCATCTATTCCATTCCCATTCATTTTACCACCGTTATGTTAAGAAGATAAAAATCTAAAGGCTGAGTTGATTAAACACTTTAAAATCTTCTGTAGAGACAACTATATGATACTAATCAATTAAGCAAAACCAAAGACTCTACTTATATTTGTCATTTATTTGATTATTGTTTAGTCAACAAAATTCCCTTACATATTACAACTATTATCTTGCATTCAAATTACACCATAACATACTATGCAAAAAGCGTAACAACATTACGATTTAGAGCTAAATAGTTTATTACCATATACTGCTGATAAAGATAAAAGGGTTCTTGCACACGGTGCAACTATATTGCCAGGTTATATTATGTCACCATCTTTTTGTAAAAAGCAATTGTTTTATAAAGAACAAAACAGATGATTTTCCATTTATTTATGATTAATCTCTATTTCCATGTTATATTTCACTTCATTAAAGAGCTACTACATGACGATATAAAAGGGAATGGTTATCCCAAATGAGTAAACATACTGTTCTTAAACACAGCATGACTCAGGCATGTTTTTAGGCAAATCACCTGCGTAAGTACCCCAGCGTTGGTCACTCGCGCACGTTGCGAATAGTACACTTTGTAATAGTATTTGTCATATATTTCAAAATACTGGTAGAACTTCACTTTTACAACTATTTTGTTTGTCGAGACATTTGGACGCGCTTCAACCCGAAGCTAGAGCATGCACGAACTTTTGACCACGAGAAAATAACTTCCACGTACTGCTATGTATCACAAAACAGTAACGTGCGCATATAACTAGCATCTTTACTGACCCCAGCTACTTGCACCGTGTACAAGCAATCTTACAATTTGCAGTTTAATGAGGTAGTAAGTTCTCTGTGCTCCAATTAGATTAAGAAAGCTGATTTGACATACATACTTCATAGTTGTCTCTATCTCTCAAATCATACTAATTAATTTAATCACAGTCACAGCATCATCTATTGTTTTTATTAAGTTATTTGTGCCTTAATGCAAATCTGTTAATTTCAGAATTCAATTCAATTTGTGGAGCGCAACATCAACGATATATTGCAGCACCAGTATCATTCGAGAGCGCGGGAGTCGCGAGACTACAATCTATTACAAGATAATAATCTATATGTGCTAAGGTAAGGATTTTAATTAGTCGACCAACCCGCACTTGCCCAGCATGGTTGACTAAGGCTCGAGCCAGCTGTTGGGGACATTTATATCGATGCCGACTGATTTCGGCTACAGCGACTGTTAGTGGGTTATTGAGAGCGTCGCTCGTGTACTCTCATGTGACTGACATAGCCGATATTTGCAACATATTTGGGCTATCAGGAACGACTAATAAAGAAAACATTTTGTTCCTTCGTTACTCATCAATCACATCTATTCCTATCTCTTATTGAAAGTATTTTCCTGGCTAGAGTAAGAAACGTGAGATATAAATGCCATCTTTTTAGATTGTGATAGAAGCTACACAGAAAATTCACCCCATCTCGTGAAGTAAAAGTTATAAATAGAAACATTAAAAAGATGATGAGATTGCAACTAAGTTACAGTTCAGAAAAACATAATGTCCATTGTTTGGACTTATTTTTCTCATAGTTCGCGACAAAGCATACATACATACATGTACTCAAGACCATAATACCTAAAAGGGGTAGCCAGAGGTTTAGAGCTAGAAACTCCTCAGCCACATTTGGAAGTTGATAGGGGACAAGATGGGAGAAATAAAGATGGGTTTCCAACCGCATCGCCCAAAAACCACTTAAAGAGGCCCCATACTCTTTGTCGCCTTTTACAACACCCGCGGGAGGAAATTAATATTTGCTATTCTACGCAACCGAATAATAAGTAACTTGTATTTCAGATGGTCGTTAATACAAATCCTGGCAGTGTTCGCCACGGGATGTTTGCAAGTATTCTTTGTAAGGAAACTGTTCGACGTGAAGGAAAACACGTCCAAAACCAGGATATGATCTGATTCTACTACCGACTGACTTCTTGACTGAGATTAACATTCCGTTTCTATTCTTCTCTCTATTTGTGGATCTCTCTTTTTTTAAACATGCTATTTTTGTATAATTTCACCATTTTGACTTTTCTTGATTGAGCAGAAGTGCCAAAAGTATTTTTTATTCTTGTAGAAAAGTTCATGTTACATATGTCATTTTTTTGTATTCCTAAAGAAATTTGCATACGATTGTAAGAGTTAGTTATTCTATACAGTCTTAAACCTATACCAGAATTCAACAAAATGTTACAAATTACTTGATTCTCCGTGGTGTTATACTAAAATCAAAACTGTACTATTGTTTATTGCTCAAATATACTCAAGAACTGACATTTAAAATTGATTGTTGTGTATATAAATTCGAGTATATCGATTGTTAACGAAGAGTTGTTTAACAATGATTCATCAGTTGTGTAATTTTAAACTTTCTAGGTATTTTTAATGTATCAATTCATTATTAATTTAAAGTATTGCGCTAATACATGTTCTTGACTTTTTGCATTTGTTTAAGGATAACTTTGTTATGTAGTTGTTTTTCAGTTAAGCTTGAATGTACTTTACCTGAACTTTAGTCTTTATCAACTGTTGTACAATTACATTTTTAAGTCACTTTCTTTTAATAGATTTAATGTTTATTTTCATACTATTTATTTTCGTTGACTATTTTATGTATAGCAATTATTTTTTGATTTTTATAACAATTTTTATCGCAATTGAGATTGATGATGTTGCCCTGATGAAATAAACGATTACTACTTAGTTTATTGTTTTATTTAAAATAACATCGTGAGGAAACCCACATGGCTGAGTTGTACTTAGTCATGTGACAGTGTATTCGTACAAAACGGCGATAGGCCTGCCCCCTATCACGTGAGTACACTGTCCGTGCAAAACGTGGGTACTCTGAACACCAGGTGACAAAGTCACGTGATGTTCAGAAGTATTAGTACCTCTGCCAACCCCTTCGGGGATATTCGGCGTGAACGTTTATGTTTATGTTATGTTATGTTATGTTAAAATAATAAGACAAATAAATCGCCTCGTCCTGGCCATACTTTTAAGAACCATCTTCCCTTCAGTTTTCGCCTCTATAGACCGTCAAAGTATGAGGTTGCAATCAAAAGCTGATTAGGGTTGTGGGCATACTCATATTGTAATGTGGATGGATCCGCGCTTGATAGTAATCTCCTACATTAAGATCAAAATCAATTGTTGTGGTAATAACAATTTTAAAAGCGATCCAATCTATATAATTTTGTAAATAATTTTCGTCCTTGTTATTAATGTATTCAATAGTTTCCGAGTTCGAGATCTCTTGGGGTGTTCGACAGGGTTGTGTGGCTCTTCAATTTGTTCATGGACGACTGTTTGAAAGAACTGCACGAAAGCGATTATGGACTGAATATGAAAATGAAAATGAAAAATGAAAATGAAAAAATGTTTATTTGTACCGCCATAGGTGATCGTCTTTTACAATTACATTACAATTTTAATCTATATAATTTATTCTTTATAATAAAGACGAAGTAGTTTATCTGTGGCCCCACGCTAGGTAAATCCTGTGTTGTGGGAGCCGTTTTAAACTAAACAATAAAATCGTGGCAGCTTATACCTGTAATTAAGTATTTAAATGGAATGATGTATGTGCATATTATATACATTTTATAAATATAAGATTATATAAAACTATTATATAAGTAATATTATTTTATATAAATAGGGATAAAGGAGAATTATGTAATAATAAATATGTAATTTATAATGAATACAATAATACAATAAAATAGTAACAAATATAAAAAATATTAACATCTTCAGTATAAATCTCTGATGTAAAAATTATAATTTAAATGATTATAGCTTCGGTTTCTTCATATGTGAGCTTCTCCAAAACTTCCGTAAGAGATTTTTTAACTTCCATATCGCCTGTATTTTTAAGATTAATAAATTTAGTCATTTTGTTATAAATAAAGCTCTCCATAAATAAAGCTTGCCTCCGAGCAAAAGACGTTTTAACTAACGTCAAGGGAATGTTGTAGACGCGTTTTTTCAGTATATTGTCATAGTTGTGAGAATGGCGTATCTTTTTATGTACTGATGTAACGATCGTGAAAATGTATAATTGACGAACTGACAGCAACCTCCATTTCTGATATAAATTAAAAGTTCTAAATCGCCTTTTCACTTTCAGCATGACTTTTAAAAGCGTTCTTTGTGCCCTTTCCACCTCTATTAATTTAGTTTTAGCCGCTCCACCCCAAATCTTTATGCCATATGTTATGACTGATTGGCAGATTGCCATGTAAATAATTCGAAGAAGTTGAAGGTCTGTGCTGTTTCTCAAAGATTTCATTACAGTTATCATTTTTAGTATCCTGCTTGAGAGCATTTGTATATGCTTTTCATATGATAATCTCTCGTCTATTTCAATACCGAGATACTTTATATTGGTAGTTCTTTCTATACCAGGACAGTCACAATTATTGAAAAATTCAGTGTTTCCACTGCAGTGATGAATCTTGATAATGGGAGTTTGTTTGGGAGCTGACGGTTTAGTTTTATAAAATGCGACATATTTAGTTTTGTTGACGTTGAGCGTTAATAGATTGTTATTCAACCACTGTCCTAGTTTACTTAAACATAATTCGGCACTTTGGAAAACCTTTTCCCATGCTTTATCTTTGATTATAATTACCGTATCATCAGCATAACATATACCTTTGTTATTTCCTAGATTGGTCAAAATGTCATTTACATATATAATAAATAAAGTTGGTCCTAAAACGCTTCCTTGTGGAATGCCGAAGTCGACACTTTCCAATGTACTCAAAGATTCTGAAATTTTAAGACATTGTTTTCTATTAGAAAGATATGATTTAAACCAGTCAAGTGCCTCACCCCTGATCCCATAATACTCTAATTTCCTTAATAATATATCTCTAGATATAGTATCAAAGGCCTTGGCTAGGTCTAAAAATACACCGAGACAAGCTTCGCCATTGTCCAATGCCTTTGAAACTATATCTGTTAACTCATTTACAGCATCAATAGTTGATTTGGCTTTTCTAAAACCAAATTGAGAGGCATTGAGTAAACATTCCTGTTCTAGGTAATTAAGAAGCCTTTTGTTTACAACTTTTTCCAATATTTTAGAAAGACAAGGTAATAAAGATATTGGCCTATAATTTATCGGATCATTTTTGAAACCACTTTTGTATATAGGACATATCCTCCCTATTTTCCAAGATTCTGGATACGTACCCGTGGAGATACTTAAATTTATTATATATGTCAACGGTATAGTTATATATTTTCTTATACATTTTAAAACTTTATTAGAAATTTCGTCATTGCCAGTTGAGTTTTTGTCCTTCAGGCTACTTAAAATTTCATAGACCTCATTTTCATCAGTCGGACTGAGGAAAAACGACTTGTAGTGACCTTTTGAAATTGGGATCTTTGAACAGAGTAAGGCTTCGGAAGTTTTTAATCGAGTGAGTATTTCATTTGACAGTCTTGCTCCTACTGAGGCGTAATAACTGTTACAATGCTCTAACGATTCTTTGGAAGAGTTTTTAGTTTTAAGCAAGTTGGAGCTTGGATCTTGGCGGTTCTTATTATTGGTCATGTGTTTAATTGTTTTCCAAAGCTTTTTTGGATCATTCTTGTCTTTACGTATTTTTTCACTGTAATAATCGCTTTTCAGTTTGTGCATAATATTAACAAGATAGTTACGATAACGTTTATATGTTATTTGACGCACTAAATTCTGGGGTTCTTTTTGGGCTTTGTAATGTAAGCTATCACGATTTTTTAAGCAACGTATAATTCCTGGGGTGACCCATTCTTTTAAGTTATAGTTACGCTGGCTTTTCTTTATCACTTGCTTCCCTAATTCAATTATGTTTGTAATAGTATTAGTAAATTTATCGGTAGCTTCATTTACATCCTTACAATTGAGAATAATTGACCAGTCTATTTCACTAACATGTTTTTCAATGAGTTCAACATCATATTTGGTAAAGACTCTATCACATCTATCTAGGTTTGGGGCATTGGATACACAAATACTTACTACATTATGGTCTGTAATAGATGTTTTACACACAAGTCCAACTGTTGATTGAGCGTACTAAGATGAAATAAAAATATGATCTAAACAGGAAGAACCCCGAGTTGGTTTATTGATAGCCGGAACTAAACCATGCTCAGCCGTTAAGCACATGTACTGAGTTTTTTTATCTGTGTCGGTAGTCGAAAGAATATCTATATTGATATCGCCAGCCAATATTATACAATTTTTTGGTGTGATTGATTTAAGTATATTATCGAGGGAGTCAAGAAATGGGGATATGTCTTTGTAACTAGGAGAACGATAAATACCAATAATGGAGTATTTATTAGATATTTCTACTATAATGCAATTAGCCTCCTGGAAAAAAGGTTCAGACACAGTTACATCAAGTTCAGTTTTGGTGTAAACAACTACTCCACTTGCTCTGTTTAGTGACACTTTCGTACAATGCGGTATGTAATTAGGAATACTCCCAATTAACGTTAAATCATTTAACCAACATTCAGTAAGAATTATGACATCATAACAAACTTTAGTACTCACTAACAATACTAAAAACTGATCAAAATTTGCCTCGATGCTTCTTATATTAAATGTAAGTATTTTCAGTTTTGGGTTTTCAATCATAATGTTGCTTTCTTGGTCAAAGGTATTTTTTTCGTAACATTTTACCACAAATATTTCGTCTAGATGTTCAGCAATTCCAATGTCAACCATTTTCAAAAGATTTGTTTAATGATGTTTCTAGACAAAAAATATAATACCTTAATATGTGACTGAGCCGATGTCTCAATAAATAGAATAAAAAGCCTTTATACCTCACAATAATGAAGAAAACGATAACCTTTGATAGAGTATTTGTGTTAAATTTGTTACCAGATTGATAAGAAGATTTAAAATGAATATATATGTATATAAATATTATTGTAAAATTTAAATAAGAGAAGTGTAAAAATAAGAGTGTGTAAAATTGTGTGTAATACAAAGTAATTGATGAGGCACTTTTAGGTGCAATCCTAATTAATTTTAAAATAAAGATGAATAACCTATTACTACTAAAAAATATTAAAATAATTTGGCCTTTAAAGATTGGTTTCTTCCGATGGGCCGATTTTCCGCTCCAGGTCTTGGTGACTTTGTATTTTAACAGCAGGGCATTTTTCAACTTTACGAACGTATATAGATCCATCTTTGATCCAACAGAATTTAAATTTGTGTTGTTTGGCTCGTACTCTTGTCTCCCGAAATAACATTCTTGTTTTCTTTGTCAGCCTCTCATTAATGTAAATTCTACTAGAATTTACATTAAATGCCTCTTATACGCTGACGATCAAGTGTTACTTGCATCAACGGTAAATGAGTTGCAGGAGATGGTGAACATTGCGTGTAAGTCTTTCGAAAGAAAGGGAATGAGAGTGAATGTGGACAAAACCAAAACAATGGTTTTTGAAAGAGAGGAAAGTATGACAGAATGTGACATTGTTATAAATGGTAAGAAAGTGGAACAAGTGAAAGAATTTGTATATCTGGGGAGTTTGTTTACTAGGGATGGAAAATGTGAGGAAGATATTGAAAGGAGAGTTAAAAAGGGAAACGCGGTGAATGGAGCCATGAACAGTCTGATGTTGAGCCAGTCGTTGTCAGAAAAGGCTCGAATGGCTGTGCATAATGCTGTTCTGGTTCCCACGCTGATGTATAGTAGTGAATGTTGGGCATGGCAGAAGAAGCATGAAAGTAGAGTTAATGCAGTGGAAATGAGATCCCTCAGAAGTATATGTAATGTAAGGCTGTGTGATAGAGTGAGAAATACTGTGATCCGTGAACGAGTAGGTTTGAAAGATGACGTAGTATGCAAGATAGAAAAAGGAATGTTGAGGTGGTTTGGGCACATAGAGAGGATGGATGAAAATAAAGTAGCGAAAGAGATATATAGAGCCAATGTGGATGGGAATGTTAGTAGAGGACGGCCTCGTAAAACGTTTCTGGACCAGATAGAAAACGTTCTTATAAAGGCGGGGGTCCGAAGTGAGAAGAATAAAAGAGCATGTATGAGAAGGATAATGAATGTAAGGGAAGCAAGAGAGGTTTGTCAAGATCGTACTAAGTGGCGATCGATAGTCTCTGCCTACCCCAATGGGAATAATGGGCGTGAGTATAAGTAAGTAAGTAAGTAAGTCTACTAGAACTCCCGGGAACTAAATCACTAGAAGTAATATTAGACCTAGATTTAGCAGCTTTCAGTAATTGGTCGCGTTTACTCTTTCTATTCAGACTTATTATTATTGGACGATATTTTTTGTTGTCTTCATTTATATTTGTCGATTTCCGGTGTCGAATACCGGCTCTTGAAACATTATCGAGATCATTTTCCGTTAGCTCAACCCCAATTGTTTTTGCGGTTAGTAGGGCCACATGGAATATGTTTTCGTTATCGGTCTCAGGAACGCCAATCAGTTCCAATTGATTTCGGATATTGTGTTGTGCTTGGTCGTCTATAACACTTTGCATTTCCAAAATTTTTACTTTAAGATCGTTTATCTCTTTGTCTTTAAAAGCAACTTTTTTCTCAATCTCATCTATTCTATTTATGAAGTCTTCAATTGCATCGAATTTAGATTTTAGGTCGCAAATAACATGCCTCATACTTTTCAGTTCTTCTGCTAAACTGGTGGTTTCTGGTGGAGCTATAGCGCTCACATCTAAAGACGGAACTCTTCGATTTCCGCGATGCATATTAACGTTTACAGTTGATGTGGTAAAAGTTTCGTTGATTGGTTGTTGCTGGCGCAAAGGGGTATTCGAGTTATCACCCTTTGGCAACAGACAGATGCATTGGGGGCACATCCAAGATATCTTGTAGTTATCAGAAAAGGTTTTAAATTCGTTTTGAGTTATGTTTAAACAGGGTAAATCATAAAGTAGTTCACACTTACCGCATTGTAAGTAATCCAGATTATGGATATTATTTCTACATGCGTTACACTTAGCAACCATTTTTGAAAACAACTCTGTTCTTGTCGGTTGCCGTTATTCGAGGTAGTCGCAGAAATATATGATTTATTTTGTTTGTATATCTTCGCGCACAAAACGGTGCAAAAATCCACAAGCGGTTGGCCGTTGGTTTGAGAGTCGGCGAGAAGAAGGTCGTAAGCGCCGTGCAGATTGCGTCGCTTACGCGTTCCGTTGAAGCACTTTGATTATTGCACAATATTGCACTTAAACTATAGTATTTTTACAATGTTGTTTCGGATTACTAATGCACTACTCTAAGATATCACTGCTGATCACTTTCCAATGTTATTTACGCTTTTTTATAGCAAAAAAATAATAAAATGAGAGAGCACAAAATTTTACGCAGTGTCGTTAACAAGCCGTTTTCCGTGTCAATATGAGAGGGTTCATCATTAAATGCCTCTTATACGCTGACGATCAAGTGTTACTTGCATCAACGGTAAATGAGTTGCAGGAGATGGTGAACATTGCGTATAAGTCTTTCGAAAGAAAGGAAATGAGAGTGAATGTGGACAAAACCAAAACAATGGTTTTTGAGAGATAGGAAAGTATGACTGAATGTGAGATTGTTATAAATGGTAAGAAAATGTGAAAAAAATTGTATATCTGGGGAGTTTGTTTACTAGGGATGTAAAATGTGAGGAAGATATTGAAAGGAGAGTTAAAAAGGGAAAAGCGGTGAATGGAACCATGAACGGTCTGATATCGAGCCAGTCGTTGTCAGAAAAGACTCTAATGACGGTTTATAATGCTGTTCTGGTTCCCACGCTGATGTATGGTAGTGAATGTTGGGCATGATAGAAGAAGCATGAAAGTAGAGTTAATGCAGTGGAAATGAGATCCCTCAGAAGTATATGTAATGTAAGTTTGTGTGATAGAGTGAGAAATAGTGTGATCCGTGAACGAGTAGGTTTGAAAGATGACGTAGTATGCAAGATAGAAAAAGTAGCGAAGTAGTAGTATTGAGGTGATTTGGGCACATAGAGAGGATGGATGAAAATAAAGTACCGAAAGAGATATATAGAGCCAATGTGGATGGGAGTGTTAGCAGTGTAGTTTCTAGATCAGATAGAAAACGATCTTATAAGGGCGGGCGTCCGAAGTGAGAAGAATAAAAGAGCATGTATGATGAATAATGAACGTAATGGGAGCAAGAGAGGTTTGTCAAGATCGTACTAAGTGGCGATCGATAGTCTCTGCCTACCCCAATGGGACACGACATACACGTGACGACATGACACGCCGGTATCGACCCCGTGGCTTAGCGTCGTTACTAACAACTAAGAATATTTAATTAGGACTATTATGAATCAATCGTCTCGGGTTCGTATCTCAGGCTATAGAAGCTTTTAGTATTTTTTTTGTTTTGTTAGCTTAGACTAGCAATATATATGATAGTAGCAAGCACTATCCCTTCACTTCAGCAATTGCTTTGGATTGAGATCCACCACTAACCATCCCCATATTCCCGAGTAATCGCTGCAAGGTCTCCCACTATCACCAACGGTCACTGTAGGGGGCAGCACCGGGCCGCCGCCCCAGCGCCAAACTACTATTCGTATCTGAGGGTCAACTCATCACATCGAAGCGAATAATAGGCATACTTATATCTTCTAACACATATTAAAAATTATTTCTGCCTCGCTCTAACAATCAAATATACGTATTTTGACATTTCGATACCTCCGTAGTTGTCGTTGGTTTTATCGAATAGAAAGCGCCAATATTTATATTGTTCTATAATGCGATGCGGTACTATAGTGCGAGGGAGAAAGAAATAATTTTTATTATGGGTAGAAGAGATAAGTATGCTAATTATCGTTCTCGGCGTGAAGAGTAGACCTTCTGTACTTACTAAAGATATTCTCATTTCTGAACGTAGAAACTTGGTACAAAATGGTTTGTTTCATGATTCTTCTAAACAATTAAAAATGATGTTTTGGAACTCAAACCCCTAAGAGGTTAACGTGAAAGGGATAGGGGGCAGGGTTACCGCCGTTTTGTACGAATACACTGTCACATCACAAAGTACAACTTAGCCATGTGGGTTTCCTCACAATGCTTAACCCCTTAACTATAATACGGATTTTCCCTCATCGTTAACAACCATGATGAATTGACCACTCATATGACTTCAGAAAAGACAAATTCGGTATGCGGTAAAGTTTTACAAAAGTGATGCTGATTACGAAACCTTTTCGAGATATTATGTTTTTAAACAATATTTTCTTGAAATTAAATCAAATAAAGCTAAAACGACTGTTATTTTATCAAAAAACTGTAACAGTATTTGATCTTTGATGTTAATTCAGACATTCTTTTTGCAGTTAATTAATAAAATATCCTCAGCAAACCCCTGAGGGATTTCTAATTCTAGGGATTTATAGCCGTGAGTCAAAAAAGTAAAAAAAAGTCAATAAGTTTATTTTTCAAAATTAAGTTAACAACTAACATTTTTTGAACGTCAAATTTTTTAAATTTATCATTAGTCCGTTGCTTCGGAAGGTGTTCGTAAAGAGAAGAAGCAACAAAGAAACTCTTTACATTCACATTTTTTCATTTTTTCAAAATATGGTTTGTACAATTTTGGGTCATATTTTTACTTTATAAAAGATTTTCTATGCGACAAAACGAGTATATGTATGTATGTAATAAAATATCAAAAATCATAGGTATATTTAGTATAATATCGTAATAATTTCACTTGAGATCACAAATTCCTGAAATGTTTTGCAATCAGTAACGTATTTATTAAACATTGCAAACTTTGCATACCGAATTGGTGTAGGCCACGCCTTTTTGCACGATAGGCGGGTGGTCTACCCACTAAGCTATCACGATTGTCCTCTTGGCTAATACTGGCTAAAGTGGTTTATAATTTCTTAAAATTATTATCTACTTTGTCAATAAATTTTTGAAATTATGAATGTTGCAATAAAACTATTAGTTATTCAGTAAAAGTATATTTATTTCCTTCAACTATCCATATTCGAGTAAACTAACATAGAATTTCTTATCAACCAAGTTTATACAACTAATCCTTGCCTCGAATAACACAAGAATATCGAATATTCGACCCTACCTCACCCAGCCGCTTACTATGACTAGTAGATAAAACATCGCGGGCAAGTTTCCTTAGTACGACATTCTGTGTTTTAACTTACAACTTAAAAATAATCAGTTTACATCAATAAGTACTACGCTACACGAATATACTGTACAAAACAGCTGTGAATCTCATACGTAACTGTACATTTCACAACTAAACATAGTCTTTTAGAGCTCCTACATTCTAATACCTAATTAATTAATTAATATCAATAAATAAGCACCAAGTGTAGGTAATTTCATAGAACAGATATTATTAATTTATAAAATTTACGAAGGCAGTAGCGTGGACGGATATTTTATAAATTATTATATAACTAGAATTTTGCAATTTATTAATTTCAACAGTAATATTATATTATTTACATAAAGTACATCGTTATAATACAAATGTATAGTATAGACAGCATTTATTTACACAATAAAATGGTAAAAATAATTTGATACGTTAAAAATCACTCGAACATAAACACATCAATATCAAGAACATAACTTATAATTTAATACAAAAAACTAGATCAGATATCATTTGATATATAATACTAAGCCAAGTTTTCATAACCAGAACTTATTAATATTTAGTCGTATTTAAGTCCATATAAAGACACTGCAGATTTCTCGGTCTGAAGTGTGTAATATCTTATAATACGCGACTAAAAGTTGAAAAAAGTCCAAAAAAATGTAAAAGACACAAAGCCTGACATTCTAAACACCATATCGATTTTGCACTTAAAAGGTTATAATTATAAAACATTTGATTATCAAATTCATAATGAATGAAACATTAGGACAGCGTAAGCGACTCATACATTCAGATACTGCAAAATGGATATAATGTTTCGTTTAATATGATGGACAGGTGGATATCATTTATTCAGTATCTCACACATCGTATTCTCATAAACTTTCTCCCACAAACTCTTTCACACGTTAATGTTAATATCGCAATGAAGTACATGAGTTTATTCATTCATTCATTCACACGTCAGATTCGAATATATTTCAAAATAAGGTAATTCAGTTAAGAACTTGAGTTAGTTTTCTTGCACTGTTTAACAAAGTTATAACATCACTTAGTTTTCTTCCGCTGTCCTAACAAAGTAATAATACGAGTAGCTACTTTATTTTCTTCCGCTGTCCCAGGTAGGTTCATACAGCTAGTTAGTTTTCTTCCACTATCCTACCAAAGTAACAGCGCTACTTAGTGTTCTTCCGCTGTCCCAGGTAGGTCCATACATCAGATCAGTTAGTTTTCTTCCACTGTCTAACTAAGCAAAGTAACAGCGCTAATAAGTTTTCTTCCGTTGTCAGAAGTAGGTAAAGATAGCTAGTTAGTCTTCTTCTTCTGTCCCAGGTATGTCCGGGACAGCGCCAGCAGGCTGTACCGCTGGCGCAGGTTGCGGGCGCGTTAACAAACAATTATGTACATTACTTAGTTTTCTTCCGCTGTCTTATCAATGTTATAACGTGCTAGTTAGCTTTCTTCCGCTGTCTGAATAAAGTGATTACAGCTAGTTCGTTTTCTTCCACTGTCATAATAAAGTAACAATGAAGTACATCACTTTAGTATGCACGTCCGCTGTCAGAGATAGGTACAACCAGCGAGTTAGTTTTCTTCCACTATCCAGCGCTAGTTAGTCTTGTTCCGCTGTCCCAGGTAGGTCCATACATCAGTTAGTCTTCTTCTTCTGTCCCAGGTATGTCCGGGACAGCGCCAGCAGGCGGTACCGCTGGCGCAGGTTGCGGGCGCGGACGTGCGCGGACGCGATCTCGGCCGTGTACGAGCCGGGGAACCAGCCCGCCTCGCCGTCGCGGATGCGCTCGCCGTAGTACCAGCCTGGGGGGGGAGACTTATGTTATATAAGTAGTTAAGATAAGGGTTAAGTGGATTGAATGTAGAGGGAGATTGTACAGGGAGAATATAGAGAAAGAGAAGAGTTTGTGGGGTGTGAAACATCTCAGGATTATTCAATACACTTAACAGCTCAGATAATATCTAATACATGTATGTAGCGATATATACTATTTTCCGAGCCTCATTATTATCATAGAGCTCTTACGCATATCTTTTGTATAATAAAATATTTATTCAAGACAATCATAAAAAGGGTAGCGTTTTCTTTTTATCTTAGTAAGCATTTCGGCGAATAACAAATGTATCACCAGATACCAGTCAATCCTATTAATATTATAAATGTGAAATTTTAGATGTTTGTGGGTTTGAGTTAAAAAGGCTTCTTAATTACAGAATGTATATGAATGAAATTTAGCAGAATGCTTGATAATGACCCAAGTTATAACAAAGGATACTTTTTATCCCGGAAAAATTTGAGTAATCAAACATTTTCACCTGATCGAACTCAGAGTACCGGAAAAAACGCCAAAAGTTTGGCATAAGCAAATTTACAGTACGAAGTCTGTCGGGTCAGCTAGTATAATATAAATATAGCTCACCCTCGCTAGTCTTCCTGGTGACATTGACGACGTCCCCCTCACTCAATGGTAGTTCGTCCGGCTGCGCAGGCGTGTACGCGTACAGCGCGGCGACTTGCGGACAGTCCCAGCCCGCGTACACCGCCTCGCCCTCACTAGCGCCTGAGTCGCCTGTGCCCCGGGTTAGGGCTTCGGACCAGCGGCGGGCGTCCGTTTCGGTGGGGCAGGACATTAGCTGTAATTATGGAATAATGAAATTAATGATGTAGAAAATTTGCTGTGGAAAATATAAGGGGCTGTATGAAATATTGATCTTCTACTTATGAGCGCAAAAGGTTTGTTAGAATTGTACACAGCCTAACGGGCCACGCTGAAGCAAAGCGCGTGTCTGTGGAACCGTATATTATATGTGGGTGGGTTGAGTTGCTGATTTATAAGATAACTTAGTAACTGAAGTTACTTTTTCTATGCTCGCTATATTTGGAGAACAAACTCGTGAACAGTATTTGTAACGAGATGTTACAAATACTGTGATAGGGCAAAACGGATAAATGTTGAAAAGATGATACAAGGTGGAAGCATGAAAAGAAAACGATACGGTCTAAACCCAAAAATCAAAATATGACTGTATACTGCTGTAATAAAACCGATACTCTGCTATAATGCTGTCTTAACCCTTCAGCGGTTGAGAGGCGCCTGGGAGCGTCTGCTTATAATTATGCGATTCCGTCAACGGTTGAGAGACGTCTGGGCGCCTCTGTCGGAGCGCGCCACTTAAAACGATTTGTGATAGTTTTAAAGACTTGTGAATGAATTATTTTAGCGGAAATGCTAATTTAAACTTTTTAACGGTGTTCCTCCGAGGGGTTAAGAAAACAATGTTGAACAGAATTGCACTAAACATGCTTACCATTGCTGTGTAGTGTCGGCTTAGAATAGCACTACCCCTTTTCTTCCGGTGGGTGTACGTAAGAGGCGACTAACGGTATTGGGGCTTTTTAAGGGATTTTTGGGCGATGCGGTTGGAGACCCATCACCAAAAACCTTAATTTTACCATCTTTTCCCCACGCAACTTCCAAAAGTGGCTGAGGAATTTCTAATTCCTTAGCTCTGGCTACCCCTTCTAGGGATTTATAGCCGTGAGTATATGTATGTATGCTTACCATCTCCACAGTCCGTCCCTCATGGTTCTCCAGCAAGGTGACGAGTAAAGCGTGTTTGGCCTGCGCGGCGCCACCGTCGCTCGCACACACTTCTAGTAGAGATCTGTGGCAGTGGTCTATCGCGACGTAGTTGTCTTCGCTGTAAAAATATTAAATAAATAAATAGTTGGCTGAAAAAAGTTTTTAGAAGTTTTCTGCTACAGTTATTGAATTAAATAATTTGTCGGGGAATGTGATTTGGATAGCACAGAAACTGTCGTTGAAGAGATGTCGTTTTAGAGGAGGCCTATCTAACAGTGTTTTTCTGTACGTTTATACCATTTATTAGTGTTGTGTGGATTGCGGGCAAATAATAATAATATACGGACATATTATACGCAGATCAAGTTAGCCCCAAACTTGTATTGTGTATAAATTTAATATTACACATATAAATGTCGTGGCCATATCGTAAATTTGAACATATCATGAAATGGTCGTATTTCATGAAATGTTCTACTATTTATTGGCCACATCGTGATGTAGTTTGGGCAGATCAATGATAAAAAATCGTTTCTCGATATGGCCAACCAAACGCGCGGCCTCTTCATGAAATGGTTAAGATTATTTGGTCATATCGTAAAATACCGGTAGAGGCGCTGCAAACGCTTTGTTTATGTGTGAAGATGGCGGCCGCTGTCAAAAGTGTTATTTCTAGCAGTAAAAAGGTTAATAATTCGCTATTAAGCGAGGAAGAAAGTGATAACAAAAGAGTTTTCGACGTACTTTGCAAATTACGAAAAAACTGAGCAACATGTTAAAAAACCGTAGAGTTTGGATCGCATTTCACAGATCACCTTATTTCTACGATCTGGCCAAGCGTGGATGACAAAATCGTGAAACGTTGACGATTTTATGATCTGGTCAAAGTAAGATGGCCACATCATGAAATGTGACTATTTCATGAAATGATCGATCATTTCACGATGTGTTCAAATCTACGATATGGCCACGACACAAATGACATCCAAGACTAAGAAACAATAATTTATGCTCATCCCATAAATGTTGCTCTCAGCGAGAATCGGACCCACAACCTCCGGATCGAGAAGCTAGTCACCTATCGACTCGGCCACGGACGTCGTTTCGTAAAATTGTGAAAGAGTGATATGTCCAACTACCCTACATAACTATACCGGTACAGGAAGCCCCTGTTGTTAATCAATGTTATTAGTTTTGCACATTCCTCAATTTGTATCTTTGGACACTAGTGTTTAAAAGAAAATATCTCACATACACATACAAACCTAATATATCCATGTAAACAAAAATCCACAACCACCTTTCATCAAGACGTAAAGTACTTACCCTTTCTTTTTGGTGATGACTAGCAGATCGTTGAACAGAAACAGGTGTAAGGGTATCTTGTGGTATTTCTTCCCGAACGTGAGCTTCAGTTCCTCAGTCTTCCAGATGAGCTGCGTCATCTCTCCGGAGCGGACTAGCCAGCGGATAGGCCTGGGGATGGAAGAAAGTATGTCTTTTATATTATCATATATAAATAAGAGTATTTAAAAATCATTGGCTTATTTAACATTCATACATGTATTCACACTCACACGGCTGTAAATCCCAAAAAGGGGTGGCCGGTGCTTTAGGATTTGAAATTCATATCACACTTTTAGAAGTAGAATGTAGAAGAGATTGTAAAATGAAGGATTGTTAGTGATGGGTAGCCACATAGCCCGACAATCATCTGTCTCCACAAAAATTAACTCGCCCCTTACGATACTCGCAGAAAAAATAGGTTAGTGCTACTTAATTATACGATGAAATCAGAAAAGATACTTAACTTTTAATAAAAATGTTCGATCAAAATATCCTATAATAACCATTTCTTTTCAGTCGGGTAATTGATGAACGGACGAATTTCTGACACCACAGAAAATATAAAATGCGATACCAATAATATTTTATTATAATCACGGTATTGGGGCTATTAAGGGATTTTTGGGCGATGCGGTTGGAGACCCATCATCAACAAACTTTATTTTATTTATTTATTTATTATTGAGTAAAACAAACAGCACTTAATCTATTAACAAACATTTTTAAATATAACAATTTATCGTGCCAATTATATGTTTCACAAATTTCATTAGATAAACTGAGCATTTATTTGTAACAGAAATATGTATGGACAAATAAAATAAAATTATTTTTCTCTAAAGTGTGTTTCATGTGTGTTTGTGTGGGCTTTAACTTTAATGGGCATGAAATATATTGTATTGGACGAATACATAATATTTATCAAGTAGTTTCCTTAAGTAACACCGTTTTAACCTTTTTTAGGAATGATAGTTTAGTTTCCGCAAACAGATCTATTTCCTGAAACTCAATATTGTATATATTGACCATTCTGTTAATTAATAAATAAAGAATAAATATAGGAAAGAAAAATTTCGGCACAGGCGGGAATCGACCCCCCAAAACCTCGGGTATACGCCCCGACGCTCTGCCAACTGAGCCACCGTGTCAATTGGCTGCCAGTGCGAAATTCTTCTATCCTTTATTTCTTTTACACGTTTAAGTAGTGTTTGCGTTTCCTACCTCCGAATTTTAACTAATTCGGAAGGCCACTTGTCTATCTTTTCAGATAGAATGCAAATGTTGAAAACGCCTAACTATCACATAATTCAAATCTTTTTGTTCATGAAATCCTCATGTGGGGATTATTACTAATAAATAAATTTATTCTTTATCTATTAGTAATAATCCCCACATGAGGATTTCATGAACAAAAAGATTTGAATCATTCTGTTAATTGTTTCACTAGAGGCAAAATTAGTACTCGCAAATTGGTTTTTAAATAAATTTGTCAGTCGTGTTCTCCTCTGATTTTACCATCTCTTCTCCATGCAATTTTCCAAAAAAGGCTGAGGAAGGGGAAGTCCCTTCTAGGGATTTATAGCCGTGAGTGTATGTATGTATATATTTTTTAAGTTCATAAATACCTGCGGTCCCTCCTGGCACACGCGGGTCCCAGCGAGGGCGGGTCCCGGATAGAGCCGGGGAACTCGATGATCTGCGACAGGCGGAACATCTCCTCGATGCGCTCCGTGTTGCGCGCGCCCTCGTTGCATTGGGACACGAACTGGAATACGAAATTATTAATAACTAGCTTTTTGCCCCGCGACTTCGTCCGCGTGGACTTCATTTTTTGCATCCAGTTTACATAATACCAAAATACCGAAACACTGTCTCAACTTCTGTTTTTTATATTTATAATCCCGCGGGCGTTGTAAATGACATAAAGGACATTGAGGCTTTTTAAGTGATTGTTGGGCGATGCAGTTTGTGACCCATCACTAACAACCTTTATTAACCTATCTTTTATCAATATATTTCCAAAATTGGATGAAGAATTAGTATCTCCGAAGCTATGGCCACCCTTTTATGGAATTTATGGTTGTTAGCATATATTCATGAATGATTGATAGTTGGATTTCATAAATTCAATCGCACCAAGTTTTATTATAAAATGTAAAAAAACTCTATATTAACTTTCATTTGCTATATCAACCCGTTAGGGGATGAGTTCCAAAAATTCCTTTTTAATTGTTCATAAGAATCATGAAACAAATATACCAAGTTTTTATGTTCAGAAATGAGAATATCTCTAGTAAGTACAGATACGGATAGTAGTTTGGCGCTGCGGCGACGGCCCGGTGCTGCCCCCTACACTGACCGTTGGTGATAGTGGGAGAGCTTGCAGCGATTGCTCGGCAATATAGGGATGATTAGTGGTGGATCTCCTTCCAAAATAATCGCTAAATTGAAGGGATAGTGCTTGTTATTATTATATATAGTGTTATTTTAAGCTGACAAAAATTTTTTTTACAAAAAGCTTGAATTACCTGAGATACGAACCCGGGACGATTGATTCATAATAGTTCTAATTAAATATTCATAGTAGTTAGTTATACCGCTACGCCACGGAGACGTTACCGGGGCGGTGTCAAATTTTTATTACGCTTTATTTCACATTAGTCTTACTATTGATAAACAAATTTGTCATTTAAATTGATGAAACCCCTTCATCTTTCCAAAATGAACATTAGCAAAGTGTCTGATGTGAATTCCATCGATGATAAAAATAATCGCTGCAATATTTTGAGCCATATATGAGTTAAGGTTTTTTGATGTTCCTATGAGAACTCTTGCGGATTCCTTAGTTTCAAGGAATCGTCGTCGTTTCATTTAGTTTCTATATTTACATGTTAATATTCGTTTGCAATATAAGTAGATGTAAAAAAAAATGTATACGATAAAAAAATAGTACATCATGGCTCGGGAGTTCCTTATTTTCGGGGATGCATTACCGTACCATTAAGCTTCTAAATTTTGATTTTTATATTAGTTTACAATATTTTACGTTGTTTTAAACGATACACAGCGCCATCTCCAATGCATTTAGTAAGCAAACAATATTTTTGATTTCCCGTGGGAACATATTTTTTCCGGGATAAAAAGTACCCTATTATTTAATTTAGACTTCTAACTACACACGTCTGAAAAATTTCAAAGCAATCGGTTCAGTATTTACGGCGTGAAAGCGGAACAAACCAACAAACAAACTCACTTTCCCATTTATAATATTAGTATGGATGAAACAAACACAATATAGAAGGGTATTTAAATCATAAATAAAAGTTGATACCCACAGAACACGTACTAAGAGGTTATAGGAACCCTTATCTGCATTTTACTTAGTGACTTCTATCGCTGAATCAGCGATACCCAACCTTCACATTCTTTTGATGAACGCATTAAATGCAGATATGTATTTATACACAGCTGTGTCGTGTCGGCTTTGAATAGCACTACCCCATTTCTTCCGGTGGGTGTACGTAAAAGGCGACTAACGGTATTGGGGCTTATGAGGGTTTTTTGGGCGATGCGGTTGGAACCCATCACTAACAACCTTTATATCGCCATCTTTTCTCTACGTAACATCCAAAAGTGGCTGAGGAATCTCTAATTCCTTAGCTCTGGCTACCCCTTCTAGGGATTTATAGCCGTGAATATATGTATGTATGTATTATTAAAGTTAGGCCCAGACTAAGTAAGACTTGTATTATGGGATACTAACTCAACAATATATTTAATATTATAAAATACATATAAAAATGATACCCAAGACTAAGAAACAATTATTTATGCGCATAACATAAATGTTGCTCTCAGCGGGAATCGAACCCCCAACCTCTGGACCGAGAAGCTAGTCACCTATCCACTCGGCCACGGCTGCGTGCGTGAAAATTTTGTGGATAACCATGTGACAATGTATCTGATATGACAGTAATCATAATGCTACGTCTCCTTTAAAATACACAGCAATGCCTATTTATACAGAATGTTTGACTTAAAAAAAGAACCGACTGTACATGTAATAAAAGGTTACAACAGCTCTTATCTGCAGTTTGCTCTGCGTATATGCCTTCTTACAGTTACGCCTAATACGTACTACGTGTTTTGTTTAACTATTAATTATAAGCTCTTCGTTTCCCCCAACAGGATGCTCCCTATATCAATTATCTATACTTATAATAAATCTGTAGAGAGGTCAATTCTGTACATTAAATATATTTTCAAAAAAACTATCAGGGGGTGATCAGTGATCGATACTGATGCCAAAAATGCAATCAGTAAAATTTTTGTCTGTCTGTCTGTCTGTCTGTCTGTCTGTCGGTTTGTATGTTCCTTATGGAAACAAAAACTACTCGACGGATTTTAACGAAACTTGGTAGAATTATTCTTCATACTCCTGGGCAGGTTTTTGTATACTTTCCAGCAGAGTAGTGTAGGGGAATTTTGGGAAAACGGGGAAAGTTACTCCATTTTTTAAGCTTCCGTCGCGTGTGCAGCCTTAATGGTTAAAGTTACATAGAAATCATGTATGACGGAAATATTTTACATAAAAGTGTCTAAAAAATATCCTTGAACAGCATTATGTCTATCTTTTATGGTTGACTCACAATAACACGTGTAAGTCCTGATAGCTTACCAGTTCGGAGCATTCTGATTATATTTGTTTACTCTTACGTTTATAGTTCTCTCATTCATCTCTCATTTTAAAAAGTTTACATTATTACCTTTTCAATAAAAAAATAATCATAGAAATCGGTATAGAAACACCAAACTTATACATGAAATAAGCCATCGCGTCCTGTCGTCGCACGTATATACTGAATCGTGCTATATGGATTATTTTTTTAGTAATGGTTGCTCGGGCAAAAGATAGCCGTGAGTATATGTATGATGTATGCAAAATTTGTAACTCTGTTTGTTTGTTTGCATGGGACTATTTTCAGAGATACTGAACCTTTCATTAAAGCGCTTTCACAATCACAAAGCTTCACTATTCAGGAGTGCTATAAGTTGCGCTAAATTTCACAAAGGTTGAGCAGTGATTGAAGAAACCTCAGATATTTTTAAAACTACGCTACCCGTGCGAAGCTGGGCCAATCCACTAGTCTATACTAATACTATAAAGCTGAAGAGTTTGTTTGTTTGAACGCTAGGATCTCAGGAACTACCCAATCAAATTGAAAAATTCTTTTTGTGTTGGATAGTCCATTTATTGAGGAAGGTTTTAGGCTATATATCATCACGCTTCGACCAACAGGAGCAAACTATCAGTGAATAATGTTGCAAAAACGGGGATAATTATTCATACTAGGGCTTCCGTTGTGTGCGCTGCGTAAACGGTTTAAGTTACCCAAAAAAAATGTAGTAAAGAATTATTTCTCTTTAAATGATCTAAAAACATGCCCGCGACAGTATATGTCTAACTTTTAAGTTTCACTTACTATAACCATTTTTATGGTAAATAAATTTGGTCGAATTTAATGCATAATTGCCAATCAACATAATATTAATCTTTATCCAAATAAATATGTTGTTGATTGAGAGTATTTAATTGAGAACAAAATTGTCCTTGATAATACAATTTTAAAATTACTCCGTAACAAAATTTACACGCGTGCATGAAGCGCAAGACAAAACGCTGCGCTCGCTGGCCGGTGAGCGAGGTCACCTGTGCGAGAAGCTTATGTTTAAGCCTAATCCTATTAATATTATAAATGTGAAAGTTTAGATGTTTGTGTATTTGTAGCTAAATGAAGACTAATTCACAGAACGCATTTAAAATAAAATTTACAGGAAGCCAGATAATGATCTAATTAACACAATAGGACACTTTTTATCCCAGAAAAATTAAGAGATCAATAAATTTTCTTCTCATCGCATGACGGAGACCCGCAACAGATCAGTTAAATATTTCAGTTTGACGACGTGAAAGTCTACACTTTTGACAGTACGAAGTCTGTGGGGTCAGCTAGTTTAGAATAAAAATGTACATACACAAAACCACCAAAATGGCGACCCTAATCAGGATAATGGGATGAACCTATGAAATTATTATAGTGTCCCTGATTCTCGATAAGTGTACAAATTTTGAATTAAATCGGTCTGTTTAAAGTGGGTCAAAATCAAGTTAAAAAGAATCAGTTACATACATGTGAAGCTAATATAAGCGTGTTAATAACTATATGTTATACCATATCTACTCACCCCATTCAACGTTGCCAGTGCATCCATACAATCCTGGTACTCCGGGTCCTGCCGCTGAAGATGCCGTAGAACTGCGTCCAGTAAGAGAGGCAGTCTCGTCACTCGCTGCATCGGGAGAAGGAGAAAGGAGTGGAGGGAGAGAGACTGACACCATGGAGACGATTCTACGCGACGGAGGGCAGCCGCGAATTGTGGTCGGGATCTGGAAAAAAAATACATAATATTTATTGCATGTATAAAGAAAGAATTATTTCATTTAAAACAGTTTTACAAAGTCGCTATAGTCTGTTTGGAGAGTGCATTCACGTGGTACTTGTAAGGGGCAGGCCTGGTATCGTTTTGAACGAATATACTGGCATATGACTGTGGGAATGAGATACTATGAGTGAGCGAGTGAGGTGATGGAAAAAGGTTGATAGCGCCACTGGCGATTCTGATTATAATATGATTGACATGTTGTGTGCACTCTCAAGTTATTAATTAAAATAAAAGTGTAACACCAATAATCTGTGTCTAATTTCCCCTCATGACAAAGTACGATTCCGCCACATGGGTTTCTCACGATGTTTTCTTTCAATATTAACAACCTTCAAAAATTAAACACACATGTAACTTGCTGTGTAGTGTCGGCTTAGAATAGCACTACCCCATTTCTTCCGGTGGGTGTACGTAAGAGGCGACTAACGGTATTGGGGCTATTAAGGGATTTTTGGGCGATGCGGTGGGAGACCCATCACCAACAACCTTTATTTTACCATCTTTACTCCACACAACTTTCCAAAAGTGGCTGAGGAATATCTAATTCTAAGCTGTGGCTACCTCGTTTAGGGATTTATAGCCGTGAGTATATGTATGTATGTAACTTTAGACACATTAAAGCAGGCTTCAGGAATCAGAATTTCGACCCACGCCCCTCTGCATTAGAAAAGGTACGGTCGTCTTCTGACTGTCAGTGTATATTGTAGATCTGTCACCATCATTGTATTAGGCTTTTTTGAAATAAAGATTATTAATACTATTGCTTTGGAATATACGTCAACTTTCCAGAATACAGACTTATCATGATATCATTACAAGTATTACCTCAAAGTCTGTAGCGCGCGCACCACCATCGTCTGGTTCTCGCAATTCTTGACGTAGACGTGGAATATTAATTGCTCAAGAAGTGCAGTTGGAAACATTTGCGAAGTATATTACGATCGATAGTCACTGCCTACCAAAATGAGAACTACCGGATGAGTATATGTATGTATGTATTATTATTCGCCGTGTAGTGCCGGCTTAGAATAACACTCTCCCCATTTCTACCCGTGGGTGATCGTAAGAGGCGACTAAGGGTATAGGGGCTTTTTAAGTGATTTTTGGGCGATGTGGTTGGAGACCCGTCACCGAAAACATTTTTTATTATTTCTATCTTTTCCCCAATCAACTTTTAAAAGTGGCTGAGGAATTTCTCATTCCAAAGCTCTGGCTACCCCGTTAAGGGATTTATAGCCGTGAGAATATGTATGAAGATATGTATGTATGATGTATGTATGTATTACCTTAACGTCTGTAGCGCTCGCACCATGAGCGTCTGGTTCTCGCAGTACTTGACGTAGACGTGGAAGTGTTCCTCAGCGTGTTTCCTCACGATGTCGCAGATGCCAGTCAGCAGGATGTTCTCCTGCCAGCACTTCTCCAGCGAGTTCATTAGCAGTTGCGAGCATTTGCGGACTGGAATAAGAAGATATTGGTTTGTGTTATATTTGGGGTGGTACATGCGAAGACTCAATTTTAAGCAAAGCTAACTAGTTTTGATTATCGCTTAATTATATGTGCTCTAGAAAAAAACACCTAAAAGTATAGCCTAAACTGAGGCACCACAATAAACATCTACATTATCCAGCAGTCTAATTAAATGGCAAAAGAGACCACTGGTAATAGAATTTATATTTTTTGTGATAAAACCACACTATTAATCTCTGAATTTCTTGAAGAATGGGCCTACATTACATCCATACCAATATTGTTGATATTTAAAAAACACATACCTGGTATTATCGTGGCAAACAACGTTTCTCGTAAGCAAGGAGGCAACACATTGGCATCCCGGAAAGCAGGATGCGATATGAAGTGTGATTCCAGAACATTCAGTGAATTCAGGTATGATGCTTCCGATGTCAGCAACTCAAACTTAGCCTCTTGCAGACGTTTCTGACTGGGAGCTAAGGAACCTGGATAACAACGAACACGTTTAGTTTTAATAACAAAATCTGCCTAACTGAGAGAACTATAGACCCACTAGCATTTTTGGATTACCCACTAAGAATATTATAGAATCAGTAACTTTGAATAAGGACAAGTATGTTTCTGTCCAAAATATGAATGATTGATTACTAGTCTAATCTTTTTAATGCATATTATAGAATAAAATGGAAAAAATCTCTTTCTAGCACGTTAAAACACGAATTGAAAAAAAAAGATATATTGCTGTGTAGTATAGCACAACCCCATTTTTTTCCGTGGGTGTTCGTAAGCGGCGGCTAAGGGTATTGGTACTTTTAAAGTGATTTTGGGCAATGCGGTGCGGAAACCCATCACCAAAAACCTTTATTTTAAAATCTTATCTCCTCACAACTTCTAAAAGTGGCTGAGGAATTTCAAATTCCAAGACTCAAGCCACCTCTAGGGATTTAAATGCATAAGTAGGTATATGTATGTATGTAAAAGGAACAATAGGAAGTACAATTGGCGGTCTTATCAATTCAATTCAAAGTTTCTTAGGTTTCGTATTTCTTTTACTATAAAATGAATCCAGACGAAGAACTTAGTAATATAAAAGCAAATACTCACTAAGCACAGCTGACGCGATAACTTCAGGCACCTCGCACCACAGCGTGCGGGCGGGCCCACGCGGCGCCACCAGCGTCATGGCGGACGGGCGAGCGGCGGCGGCGGGGGAGGGGGCGGTAGCGGGGGAGGGGGAGGTATCAGGGACGGGGGCGGGGGAGGCAGCGGGCGGACCGTAGCTCGGCTCGTACGCGTCCGAGTCTGAGTCTACGGTGTCGCGGCAGACGGACTGGAAGGAGAGTGATTTGAAATTAGTTATAAGGTGTAAATAATGTAGGTATCTACTGCAGCGACAACTACAGCTCTGCTATGATTTTAGTATTTAACTTTTTGTTAATTAACTTTTTATTAATGATGTATTGAAATTTTATGTATTTGAAATATATTAAATTCTTACATTGAATTCCACTCACTAGACTGGGACTCCATGGGAGCTTTATAATTTTAACGCCACCAGTTGAATGCTGTACTTAATTTCTAAAATATAATAGAGGTAGGTAAACTGGAAGCATTCAAAACCTTATCTGAATGAGGTTTGACAGAGGATAAATAGTGTGACTGTAAGGCGATAAGTCAAAGTAAAACATAATCTAATTGATACATTTTGAGATGACATAATTTACAAGTACAGTTTACATTCACAGAGCGAGAATCAATACTCAGTGAGAATTGATGGATTATTCAATTACGTAGAGGACATTTATATAAGAGTAACGAGCCATTTGAGCTAACAAAAACATTTGTGATTGGTTTGGTTTTCTTAGCTTATTTTAACTTGTTTTATCAAAATCTGTTTATGAAATAACAATAATTAGTATTAGATTCGATTTTCAATTGTAGATTTCCTACTTTATCAATCTCTGAGTGTCACGATGAATTCGTTGCTGAGACGAGTCCACAGAAAGTTTTCTTATAACTCTTCAACTTTCTTGGGATTAGAAGGCTTGGTTAATTTGCTAACAAAAATTCGTGGCTTACATACATACATACATACATACATACATATTCTCACGCCGTTAGTTCCCATTGGGGTAGGCAGAGACTATCGATCGCCACTTTGTACGATCCTGGCAAACCTCTCTGGCTTCGTTTACATCCATCAATCTTTTCATACATGCTCTTTTATTCTTCATACTGCGGACACCTGCCTTTTTGAGCACATTTTCTATTTGATCCAAATGTGTCCTCCGAGGTCGTCCTCTACTAACATTACCTTCCACATTGGCTCTATATATCTCTTTCACCAATTTACTGTCATCCATCCTCTCTATGTGCCCAAACCATCTCAACATTCCTTTTTCTATCTTTCTTACAATATCATCTTTTACACCACACCTTTCACGAATCACATCATTCCTCACACGATCACATAACCTTACATTACACACTTTTCTGAGGGATCTCATTTCTACTGCATTCACTCTACTTTCATGCTTCTTCTGCCACACCCAACATTCACTGCCATACATAAGCGTAGGAACGAGGACAGCATCATGCACAGCCATTCGGGCCTTTTCAGACACCGACTGACTAGACATTAGACTATCCAGTGCTCCATTTACCGCATTACCCTTTTTCACTCTTCTCTCGATATCTTCATCAGGATCGATATTTCCCTTGCTTAACGTGGGAACCGAATGTGTTTAGAAACTACAATTAAACGCGGTGGCGGCGATGTGGCTCGCCACTCATCACGCCGTGGTTCCTCACGGGGCGAAAAGTGGACATACATACATTGCTCTATAAATCCCTAGAAGGGGTACCCAGAGCTAAGGAATTGGAAATTCCTCAGCCACGTTTGGAAATTTTAGTGGGGAAAAGATGGTAAAATAAAGGTTTTCGGTGATGGGTCTCCAACCACATCGCCCAAAAATCCTTTAAAAGCTCCAAATCCTTTAGTCCCCTCTTACGTACACCCACCGGAAGAAATGGGGTAGTATTCTATGCCGACACTACACAGCAATTCGTGGCTTGAAGGAGAAAATTGAAATGGTTAAGTTTTTATAAACGTTTAGGTTTTAAATATATGTTGCAATACTTATACATGCATACCAATCTAAGTATACGTATTTGAATCATAATAAACGACTATGCATTCCACTTCGTGATAAAACGGTACTAATTACAACACATATTTTGGGTGTTTCTCAAGAAACAGGTCCACTTTCATGCAAAATCTGTCTCATACAGTTGCTTGCTTATATCTTAAAATAACCCTAGTATCGTAATAGGCATCTACCTGGTCAATAAGAAGAAGTAATTTAACCGAACGTATTTCCTTTATTTTAGGATTTATTGAGCTTTTTCTGAAAAAATGACACAGGGGACTGTTGCCTATAACAGGGGATTGACTTTTGAAATAAAAATACCATTTTAATACAAAATGTAAGTCTTTTTATTATTAGAATATTAAAACAAACCTTAGGTATTAGGCTATTAAACATTAAATCAACAATATTAACTATAGTCTTTGTTTTTAACAGTCTTATTAATAATTTTACTCTTACAACAAATCAACTTGAGTATCACTTAATATCACAAAATTAAAATTATTAAGTGACTAAAACATAAAAGTCTTTCTCTGAATACTAATCTTAATATTTTTTTATATTAGATTCAACTGTTATTTTTGTTCAAAGACATTTACACATGAATCAAATTTGTAAAAAATTCGGTTACCTTTCATAAGCAAATTAGGATTAGGCAGTTTTTCTATGACTTGGTTCATTGCGACATCCGCCACATCCATTTGATCAATCCTAAATGTTTGACCTTTTTTATCACACAGTTTTAGAAAGGTGACACGCAGTTCATCCTCTTCTTCATCAATGATGTCAATAACGCTCACATATCTATATTCCATATGTTTGGCAGGTAATTTGACAAGGATGTAATCACCAGTGTTGAAAGCATTTCCTGTAGTAATACAACTAGGTCCAGCGTCATTCTCTGTTTCTGAGTCAGTGAACACATCTTCCACACGTAGTTTTTGCATATCTTCATACAATATTTTTCCTATCTTGAAATGTAGACAAGAATCATTTTCACAAAAGCAGCTGAGATGTCTCATCACAATTTCAATGGAATTTAGTTTTATACCCGAAGAATTATAGAATTTTCCAGTGACTTGATGCACTTTGAGGGTGCCGACAAAATTCTTTATCTTGGATCCTTCCTGTTCGATTTTAGCACTCATTTCTTGAATCGTGTCAACTTGTATAATACTTAAATTAATGGCAGGACATCTCGGTTTAATGGCATCCACAAACTTCTCTAGATTTTCGACATCACCTCCAGCAGCAACCACGGCATCTGCAGTCCTCTTGCAGGCAGCTCCTACACCATCCGGTGCGCCTTTGCCGTGACCGCTCTCCGTATAATTCCAGGTGAACTTTTGCACATGTGGAAATCGCTCGGGGATTTTATTAGCCATAATGTAAAACATCGTTTTATTCCTGTATTGGGTTACAGGACCATCACTCAAAAAATGCAGGGTTTTGATTTCGGGTGGCAAATCATCAAAAATTGGCATCAGATGAGCCCAAATCGCAGCGGGAGAGTGAGATACATTTGTAGAGATTGTGCAGTAACTTTTTATTTTATCTTTCAGGTATACTACAACCGTGTGTAGACTAATCTGTGTACGTGACCCGCCGAAATGGAAAGCCTGAACTTCTTGGGCGTATTTTGTTACATAATTTTCTGAGAAATCTACATGAATTAGTACATCTTCTTCTGTCAGTGAGTTTTTAAGTTGCTTTATTGAATTGAACTGGTGTAAAATATTTCTTTCGTGGCGAAATAATGTCTCTAGATCTTCATGTAATTCTGTGATCAGGTAGCGAGGATTTACATCAAGAGACTTCTTAATGTGTTTGGTTACTCGGCGAGTGTTTTTGGATTTCGGGTCAATGAATTCTGCTTTTTCAGCTATCCATTTTTTATAAATGATTGACTTCTTGTCGTTGAATTCCTTGTAAGAAGGAGTCTTGTTAAGACATTTCTGACATTCTCTGGAAATACACTGCTCATTGTATCGGTCACAACACAGTTCCTGGAGCAGTTTTTGATAGCTATTATAATTCAGTATTTTGCCATTATGTAGAGCTGTTAATTTTAGGTCTATATTTGCATGTGTAATGCACAAACAAGTATCACGCTGATCTACTTTGGGCTTCACAATCCAAAATGGTCTGAGTCTGCAAAAGGTTTGATAACTTAGTTTGAATTGGCTCTTCTGTTTCTGATATTTGCTGTATAGGCCGACTAACGAATCAAGCATGTATCTCTTTTGTTTCCGGGTCCCCTTTCTAGTGATAAACTCTTTCTTTCCTGCTCCTAGTCTACTGTTAGAATCATCTTCGAAGAAATTTGCAACTGCTTTTACAACTTCATCGGATACTTTCGATTTTCCTGCCAGTCTTCCAGTAACTTTTGACTTTTTTATTCGTCTGAGGGTTATCACAGCATTGTTATCCATTCGCCATAGTTTATATTTATCAACCATCGATCCTGAAACTCCTTTTGCTAGCATTCTCTTTTCTCTTACAGTATTCAAATTAGACAAATTTTCTCGTAATTGCTCTTTTAATACTTCACCAAAAAGCGCCTTTTTTACCACTTCTCTTCTGGTTTCTGGATTATCTGTCATTTTCTGTAACTTAGTGTTAGGAGTATCTTTAGGTTTTGGTTTTGTTCTCTCCGTCAATCTTGTTAAACGTTTCTTATATTTAAATAGTTTTTTCTTTAGTTTATTAATTTCATCATCTTTTTTCTTATTTATGCGGTATCTCAGTGCTTTGTTTCTGTTCTTTCTTTTTTGAATCTTGTCAGCAACATCGCGTCCAGGTGTTGGCATTCGCAATGAATCTGGTACATCAGTCTCTGGAGTATTTTCCCTCATGAATGCTGTAGCAATGTTTTTCAATTGTTTTTTCTTATTACGGTAGTTGCTGCAATGCTCTCTCCACTTCTTTTTTGCTTCGCGGTGTTCACGAGGTGTCATATTGTCAACAAGCTTCCTAGTTCCCTTTTCTTTTTTCTTAAGGTATTTAAGACGTTCCTTCTCTTTAAGTGCTTCCCGTTTTTGCGGATCGTTTTTCATACACTCATATCTTTTTCGCTCAGCTTCTCTTTTTCTTTGCAAAATCTCTTCCCTAGAAAGCTTTATCTTCCTCGGCGTCATACCGTACACCCAAAACACACGAAAAATACCTACAACAAAGAAAAACATAATACATAACAGTCCCTTGGAAGAATAAACAGTCCCCTGTCGTGTGGTAGGGCAGGGGACTGTCGCCAGGGGACTGTTTTTTTATGTTTTATTCAGAGGTAGTGTAAAAAGTAATTCAGTCACGTTATTTCACTTTACTTGGAAATCATCTATATTTTAAAACAATATTAACTACATAAGGTATCATTAAATCGAATAAAAATAAGTGATAAAATATCCTTACCAGAGGACTGTTGGAGTTGAGGTTATGGCGCGTGCTTCGCAGATGGACGCGTGTACGGCACTAAATAAAATGTCGCCCGAAAGCTAATGGCGGCATCTGAGCAAACTTCAGATCGGTTGCGTTTCGTTACGCTCAAGTAGAACATATTTTAACCTTTTGGAAAAAGAGGCGCGTAATTTAAAATATGCACAGGGGAATGTTCACGAAATACGGAGACACATTTTAATGTTATTTTTTAATGATTCCAAATAATGTTTGTAAAAAAGTAAGCATCTCTCCTGAACGATTGCTTAATGTTGTTTGAATAATTTAATAAGTTATTTGTTTTTTACAGATATTGTCATAACTACTTTTCCTTTAAGTGACTTTTCTGTTTTGGAGACACCCCAGGGGACTGGTTTTTGAGTGCTTTAAAATTTTTAAATATACATTAAAAATTGTTTTAATAATGATTTACTGCCAGCAGAGATAAATCAGGGCATTATCTTTTAGATTTACTACAACTTATTACATAATCTATACCTATTATGAAAATATTGCTCTGAGACAGCGAGTGGACAAGTTTCTGGAGAAACACCCATTTACACAATTTTTGTTTCATGATGAATATCGGTCATGCTCACAATTCACTTTCTATCACTTAAATATATATTATTTCAATTAAATGAACACAACAGAATGTAAGAAAATATATATTAAATAGAATACAACTGAATGAGCTTATCGAGTAGAGTTCAATGGGAGCACATTGAAGCATTCGTGAATGGCAATTTTAATTACAGCCTCGTTTAAAGCTAACAAGGGAATATTTCATTAGCACGATATAGGCTCAAAATGATAGAAGGTCATATGGCTAAGCTAAAATGCAGCTAGTTTCAGCAACATACATACATATACTCACGGCTATAAATCTCTAGAAGGGGTAGCCAGAGCTAAGGAATTAGAAATTCCTCAGCCGCTTTTGGAAGCTGAGTGGGAAAAAGATGGTGAAATAAATATTGTTGGTGATGGGTCTCCAACCGCATCGCCCAAAAATCCTTCAAAAGCCCCAATACCGTTAGTCGCCTTTTACGTACACCCACCGGAAGAAATGGGGTAGTGCTATTGTAAGCCGACACTAGACAGCAAATTTTTGATTATACAGTGTTGGTTAATAATATTACTATTTTTATTAGCGATTGATAACCTCATTCTTTACTTGTTTGTTCTGACATAGTACTTCTAATGTTCTAAATGTTTGTAGCTCTGGTAACTCCCTAAGGGGGTAAAAAGGTTATAAAAAGCACATTGCTCTAATTAAACTTTTTAGAATTGAAATAGCTGCTCGCGCGTAAAAAAAACATAGTGTATAAAACGTAACTTTGCCAGGATCGTCGAAGCCTATATCGAATTTAATATAGTAAAAATAACAAAGTTTAACTAAAGATTCCGTGTAGTGTCGGCTTAGAATAACACTACCCCATTTCTAACCGTGGGTGATCGTAAGAGGCGACTAAGGGTATAGGGGCTTTTTAAGTGGTTTTTGGGCGATGTGGTTGGAGACCCGTCCGTCACCAAAAACATTTATTATTGCCATCTTTTCCCCAATCAACTTCCAAAAGTGGCTGAAGAATTTCTTATTCCAAAGCTCTGGCTACCCCGTTAAGGGATTTATAGCCGTGAGTATATGTATGTATGTATGTACATTAACTCAAGAATAGTAGGCGATCTCGCCGCTAGAACTTTCTATCTTTCTTCATACAAATAATTACTACAAAAAATATCAGTACACACAAGTATACCTCTAATTTAGCCGCATTGTAGAACTGGTAGAGCGGCTCGTGTGTGAACAGCGAGCGGGGCAGCGGGCTGGCGGGGTGCGAGCCCGACGACGCGCCGGATGACGACGAGATGTTGCCCGCCTGGACCAGCCCGGCTTCCGCGTACCTGGGGGAGGGAAACTTTGTACTGACTGACCAATATAGAATAGGATAGAAAACCCTTTATATCACGTCAAAAAGGAGAAACATTTACAAATAACAAAAGTACAATTGGCGGCCGTTCTAAAAGCGATAACAATATAGTATAATCTCAGAATATTTAAAAGAGGCGACTAAGGGTATGGGGATTTTTAAGTGGTTTTTGGGCAATGCGGTGGGAGACCCATCACAAATTATACCTTATTTTTACCATCTTCTCCCCCATCAACTTCAAATGTGGTTGAGGAGTTACTAGCTCTACAGCTCTAGCTACCCTTTTTTGGAATTTATGGGTGAGAGTTTATGTAAATATGTATGTAAAATTTCTCTTAGCTTGAAAGTAGAAGGAAGAGGATAGTGAAATGGTTTCAAGAAATGGGACATCGTGAAAATTGACTATTTATCTAGAAGCTACATTTTAACACACATACTTAATGCTATAAAGCCTAAAAATGGGTTAGCCAGAGCTTCAGCATTAAAAATTCCTCATCGACTTTTGGAAGTTGAATCGGGAGAAGAAATGATAGTACAAAAAGTTGTAAGTTAAAAGTCTCCATCCGTATCGCCCTCTCTCTATCTCTCTAAAAAGTCTCTAAACAATAAGTCGCCTCTTACGGCACCCGCAGAAAAGAAAGCAATAAGTTAGTGCTATTCTAAGCCGACGCTTGACAGCATATGTTTGTACAAAGTGGTGGCCTGCCCATATCACGTGAATGCACTGTCCAAGAAAAATAAGTGTACTTTGAACATCAGGTGACAAAAACACCACGTGGTGTTAAATAAATATAAAATCTCGACAATTTTGCCTGGGTAATACTAAGTAGCCACCTATAGTCATTGCCTACCCAATGGGGAAGATAAGCGTGAGTTTATCCATGTGCGAGTATAGCACAGCGATCGTAATATATTACCAAAGAAAGTACAAAAGCGAAATGTATCCTATTCGTACTTAACTATCTCAACAATACCAGAAACATTTTGTAGGCGGCACTCCAGCCAGGCTTTGCATTGGTATGAAAATAAGCCTTTTTGTTCATGAGCATAAAAACGAAAGAATTTTCAAAATTGGTTAAGGGGAACCAGTTTTCTCTAAGTTTAAATATTTATAGTGCCCATCCACAAAATACAATGAATGGCAAAATCTGGCAATTATTTGAAATACGTGATGGATGACTTTTAAATTATGGAACACAGTTGTTTACTTTATTTATTTTTTTACATTATATTGGAAATGCAGACAAATCATCTGCAATAGATTTTTTTACGGTTAAATATAAATACACACAGCTTCAAATATACGAGTATCTAATTCATTTAAAATTACATAAAAGTGCAACAAATGTTTTGTCGAAACACTTAACAAAAAAAAAACAAATTTATGTAATTACCTTACTTTCAGTCTAGTAATGTCACATACATCGCAATTCGATTTTGAAATCACCAATAAGAGTTAATCACACTCACACACTATTAAAAGTTGTAATAGTAACTCCATTCACTTTAAAAACAAATACAATGCATCCACAAAACAATAAATTGATAAATCGAATTACCAACACTAGAATCGATACCACTTCATCTCATTCCGACGAGCACTGTAAGGAGGCTGGCAGTAAACGGTTCGAATTTTAAACCAGCAGGTAGCGGCCACCAATATCGGAACAAGAAAATCAAGCGATGAGTCATAGTAATGCGTGACGTCACTCCAGCAGGATTATAACATCAATTACGAACCACACTTGTATGTATTATACATGTATTGTATTGTATGTTGTATGTATTATGTGACGGTTTTCCGCGGTTTACTAATGCGACGCGCTGTATTAAGTAGTTTAATGGTATATTGTTGAAACAAAAACCAATTTAGGTTTTTTTTTGCTATTTAAATAATTGTTTGTAAAACTAAATAATTCGGTGGTGCAACGTTCTATTTTATAAATGAGCTTAGATTAGATTAATGTTTACCTTAATGTTTATCATTTAACATAAACATTCCAAATCCTAGCGTGGAAATCTGCGCTAGTTTTTCTCACATGTTTTGAAAATACAACCATTCGTATTTTTATTTAGACCTAGGCACTGCCTAGAATAATATTAGTTCTCAAAATAAATTTAAAAGGAAACCCAAATACCAAAGGCGAGAAACGTCTTAATACCACCATCACACCACCAAAACCACTTTACCAAAAGTTGACGCTGAAGTCGTGAGACAATAAGTTAAGTTTACTTTTTTCGATTAAAGATTTTTCGAGTCAAACAAACAACATCGTATTCAAAACACACTGTTTCCCATTGTTGCACTCAACAAAGCTTCAATCAAACTGCATTCTACTCCCGTACATACTTCTCAAGTAATGTACAGAGCAATTTAACGACACAACTCTTCAGTAATCAGCAAGCACAGTTTCTGCTTATCTCAATATCTTCACGCTCTCTATGCGGCGAGGACTATTGTCATTATACACATAATTATATACAGCTGAATGTACCACATTGAGTAAGTACTGAACGCAATTTTATCACTATCAATTGCTGTCGAATTATAAATTGCATAAATGATTTACACTACACAGACCTATTCAGGTTTGGGAACCGATTAGGGAATATAAAATAATATGAAACCTTAAAAACTAATTGATTAATGCATTTTTCGTTATTGCTTAGCTATTTATCACTTTATCAGTTTAAATAGCACTAATTTATCAAATCAAGAGTGTTACACACAAAAAATTTAGTGATCGTTTTTGTTAGAAATCCATTAACATCAATGTTTTATTACACAATATTTTCTTCTCAAATTACTAAAATAGCTTATATTGTTGTAAACAGAACTGAACGCTAGAATCCCAAAAAGGGGTAGACAGAAATTTACATACTTACATACACATATAGTGCCCATTAGGATAGGCAGATACCATCGATCGCCACTTTGTACGATCCTAGCAAACCCTTCTAACTTCATTTACATTCATCAGTCTTTATATACACACCCTTTTATTTGTCATGCTTTGGAGGCCTGTCTTTCTGAGCACATCCTCGATTTGGTCTAAATGTGTGATCGAAAAAGAGGATTTCCAAAGACACCGTTCAAAGTCACTTAATAAACCATACCTTAGGCATAAAACATAAGCTATCTACCCCGATTTTACAGGAGACAAGGGCCCCGCATTTTTTGAAAAATGAGTTATCAAAACTTTCTTATACAGACCAGCGGTTACTGAAATTAGTGCATTCAATTAAAAAAACCCGTTAAATAAATAAAATTGGTATATATTGAATTGAGCTAAATACTAAATATAACAATATCAAACTCACCACGAAGTGCTAGAGGGTCTCGGCGAGGGCAGGTCGTCCGTCGCGCCGCACTCCGCGTACCACGACGTCCGCGTGCGAGGACCCTTGTCCTTGCGCGACAGCGTGGGGAGCAGCCGCTTCAACTCTATAGTAGGAAACCACGTTATTACTTTCATAGTTATTATAATTTTTTTTTGTATGTTTTTGTGCCTCACATGGCGAATAAACGTCTTTTCTTTCTTTCTTTCTAGAAGATGTAGATGTGTGTAGGTAGATTGGCGTTTTGGTCTTAGATTGCACAATTCGGATTTGGGTTTTTATAGTTAAAGCTTTTTGCTTTGGTTCCTTTTTTAGAACTTGCTTTTAATAGTAAAACTTTGTATCAAAATAATGTATGATTGAAAAGTTAAGTTTATTAAAAAGTTAAGCGATGCGTTGCGGATACAATTAGTAATTAATTAACTAATTATATTAATTATTAACACTATTAGTCGCCTGATACATTATTGCAAGACTAGTAATTGCTTTATACAATGATTATGATAATGAAACAATTGGGTTACTAATTAGAAATAACGATGTTTTTCAACATGTGAAATGCTTCATTATGAATATAAATTCGAGTATGTGTTATTCCAGTATACTAAAGCTTAGATAAAGTTCTAAAAGCACATGTTTGAAGTCGTTAGTTAAATATGTTATAGTTTTCATAATGAATATTTCTTAATTACATTATGACTTTAATTCATGAACAAACTGAGCCATGTTATGTTTAACCAGCATAAGAAGCACTACTCCTATTCGGCACTATTTTTATTAACTTAAGAGCTTATTCCATTTGTCTGAAAGACGTCTAAAAGCCACAGAATCTAAATTCAGACTAGTGGAATAACGTTCAAACTGAAATTTGTATAGTGGAATAACAAGCGTCTGCGGCACTAACTTCGAAGGACGTCTGAATTCAGCAACGACAAAGTGTAATGGAATAAGCTCTTTAGCAACGTAATACGAATTTAAAACAGATAAATCGAGAATAACAGAAACGTAGTGATAAAAATAAAAAATATATATATTTCAGACTATTTTGTACGGTCCATAGCTTGTTAGTACCAATAAACTTATCACTATGTTAGTAAGAACTTAAAGTAAAACAAAACTAATAATTAAGACATCGATATAAGACAGAAGATAAGAATAAAGGTAAATGTGAAAACCAAAAATAGGTTATCCATAATACCGTGCTTTTAGGAAAAGTGTTTTGAGAGCAATATTTTTTGCAAGGATCATCCCAGTACGTACTTACCTAGTTGCAATTAAATAGCCAATCACTAGTAATCTTATGAAAAAACTATGACTACCACTTCATTGTGATCCAATATTTATATCAGACTATAATCGTTCAAAGAATTTAACACGTTTAAAAACAAATACCTATATACCGGTGCAGAGCGATTGTGTGAGAAAACAATTGCAGTATTACGTAACACTGCCAATATCATTAGTAATTTCTTATACAATTTTATACAATGCATTTTGTGGAATTTCTGCGAGAGAGTACAGCGGTGTTTCAGAGGTAGATTGCAGAGGAAATGGTGCAGAAAAAAGGATTGCAAATCGCGAAAGAACCTTACGGTTTTTATTGGCTTAATCAAGTAGCTCATAGAGGAATAGCGAAGAAAAGCACAAGTCAAATCGAAAAAGAACATTGCTATTTTTGGTTAGATTTTCATTTTCATTTTTGGAAATTGCACGTGTGTCAGATGATTGTAGTACATATGGCCAATATGCACATGCAGTATTTTGTCAAAGCAAACTAGTATGTAAAACATATTTGCTATAGTATAAAATCATCTCACTATTGCTTTGCAAGGAGCGAAACTTTTAGTTTTACTGTATAGTGTTATAGGTATACAGTATTTAAGAACTTATGAATCCTTGAGAGGGAGAATATAGTTTAAAAACTAACAATTTCGCTAATAATCTACCCGTTCTACCATTTGAAGTAGCGTGATTATTAATTAAATAGCCAATTTTCAAATATATCAAAAATAGAAATACGTAAGATATTTTAAGCTTTATTTGCAGTGTTGGGAATTGGAAAGGACAAGTGTTGGAAAACATAAATCAAACATACATACATACATATACTACTCACCGCTATAAATCCCATGAAGGGGTAGGCAGAGCTAGGGAATGAGAAATTCCTCAGCCACTTTTGGAAGTTGCGTGGGGAAAAGATGGTGAAATAAAGGTTTTTGGTGATGGGTCTCCAACCGCATCGCCCAATAAATTAAAAATGTGCGTATTAAGGATAGCTATAGAAATACATAAATTAAACAGTGTGTGGTGTGGGTAATGTTCTAAAAAACGATTACGAAGTTATTGAAGTTATTCGGGAACAAATAAGGGTAATGACAGATAACACATAAGAAACGAAAAATAGCTAAGACGTTGCATTAAATTTGAAACTCTTATTTATCAACCTTATTTTCAACAGATTCAGCGATTTTGTAACTTCGTTTAGTTTTCAAATCGGCTACTAGTTTTGTGGCGGTTAAGATTTGAACAACTGACGAGTAAAAACCACATCAACTTTAAACATATTCATGTTAGAAGTGATGGAAAAAAATTATTTTATTATAAATCTACTGCGTTCACAATGAGTTGGTGTCAGTAATTATTGGCTTAGACGGAAGGTTAAACCTTGGCGGCATTGAGTTTCAAGAATGGAGGAAAAATACGTTTCTCTTTAGATACGTCATCAATTCATATAATGCAATTTAATTTCATGGACAATCACAGAGAAAGGTTGACAAAAAACATTTCAAATGAATTCAATTTCACAATGTATTGAAGTGAATTTTATCTAACACACTTATTACTACGTGGGTTGCAATCCTACGGAAAATCATTCTTATTACCACATAATAGAGTGCACAAATACAAACTGTGTGCATAGTGCTTGATTTATCACTAAAACAATAAAAACGCACTTACGACCCATGACTGAACACATAGAAACATTCACGTAAGCAGGTGAAACGGAACGACACAAAAGCACACAACAATCGGTCACAGCACAGTGAATAAATACGTTACATTAACATTGCGTGGAACGGAGCGTGCGCATCACCTCGCGCATCCGCAATAACTGAAAGCTTAGCTTGGACTCGGTAGGCGATTACTTGGTTCATTTGAATTGGCAACATGCAATCATTGTATCATTTTTCTATGACAATACGTTAACAACCTTGTAGTTGCATACAGCAATGAATCATGACTATCATGAGCAGCGGTTGTAACGTCATTAATTGCGATTGTGTGCGATGCAAACAAACACTAAGTGCTGTTATAGAATATTTGGACAATTTGTGTTTACGATCAAACAGTGCAATAAACATTCACATAAGCGAAGATATCTCAAAAATAGCTGCCGACCACCAGTTACAGAACTTTGATTTACTATTTATACAGGTTACATATTTGTGGTTATAAACATCGCATTTTATGGTTCTGTCTTGAGGCGATTTGAAACGAATGATTAGATGTTTTATAAATCAACTCAACAAGTTTTAATAGTAAATCAAAGTAATTGTACGCTCGCCAGACGCGGTCACTGACCTCTTATAGCGCTGTCTTCGTAATATGAAAATGTTTTTGCACATACTTTGTACGGAGAACTCGATTCTTCGCCAACTGCAATTATTACCAAATAATACACCTTTTACTATTTGTAGTCTACTCCTTCTTTAGTTTGGGTCGATTTTAAAATAGCCGTCAAAAGTGAGATTAACATGAAGATAATATCTAGAAAGTATTTCAGGCTTTATTTAATGGACTGTTTATACAGTCAACCATTTATACATTTTCAAAACAAGCCTTGAAGGCTAATTGAAATGATGATGAAGGCGTAAAACATCTTTGAGAATTTAGAACATTTCTCGTATTTTATTAACAGATATTTGTTTAGTGCGCTTGACCACCCATAATGGCTTCTGCCCATTATACTCCCATTAGTGACAACCCCTTAGTGTCTTCTCCCCCTTCATAAGATATTCTAAAGCATTAGTTTCACATTTAGAAATTTTCGCAGTTACTACGTTTACATTGAAAACATAATGCATCGCAATGTAGAGTTGGTTAGGAATAGCATTTCCTTTTTTTAGTGTGACATTTTGGCAATAAAACTCGTATTAAGTGTATGATAACTGCGAGCTAACTCTTTCTACTGTTTCTCCAAATTTCACTCCACTAAATCTCTAAATTTTCATACTCTTTTTACTCTAAATCTTCTATTAACTGCACAATGGATACAAATATGTGTTTCATGTAATTTTTGACAAATTTTAAGCAGATTTTTAAATCAGAGCCAATTTTAACTTCTTTTCCACTTAATTGGAATATCAATCATATTACGCCTTGAGCGTTACGTTAATCTGGTCTAAAATATTATGACCGAAAATCTGTGGTTTCGAATATCAACCGGAGCTCAGCATTGCTGAATATCATCATTAGGCGTCAAATGCAAAAATAATCACACCCTCTTTTTAACAAATCTTACTATGTCATGTACGTATCATCTAGTTTTTGAGGCTGCATTAATAGAGCTCTAAGTAAACTCTTTTAATCGCTGTCTTATCTAGAGTTGGATGGGTCCAATGACAAAATACAGTTTATAAAAGGGCACGGTGCACAGCAGAGTATAGTTATAATTGGTCCACAATATGCTGTGATGCTTACGTTGCCAAGCGTACTGAGCACTGCCCATAAGCACTACACATATACATAATATGGAAGTTTCCATTATTTTTGACAAAAGCTTGTAACCATTGCCGCTATTTGACACTTATACCGGTGGATTCTGTTCTTGTACGCCAAGTCATCTATATTGACACTAATAAACAGCTGAATTCTCTTCTTGTACGCCCAGCCGTATATATAAGGCTGCAGGGGCGACATGAAGCGACCAAACCGCTCCGTTGACAGAAGTCACATGTATTGTTTGAAACTTGCAATTAGGCGTACACCAATAGTACAATCCTCCATTATGCTAATCAAGCCTAGAACACGTTGCGTATATGTGAGTTACATTTATAACATCCTTGGTATCAGAAATACAGCAATTTTAATAAAAAGTTTTTTCCATCCGAAGATATCGGCAAACTCAAGGTCGGTTCAATATCCTATAATGGCATTATGATCCTTGCTAGTATTCGTTGAATAGGTCAACTAGGGTGAGGGCAGGTGGCGAATTTATTTCGTTTTTATTAATAAATAAAATGTTTGTGTCTTATTTCTATAGCATTATCAGCATCTTGATTGTTATTAAAACTCAATTTAGCATATTGGAACCAAACCATGCTATATTCCGTCGTTTCCTAACATATATAAGTTCATCATAATTTTCTTCCTTCCATAAGTTTTATTCATTCAAGTGCTAAATAGTTTTATGAATAGTCATTTTGCATTTCAAAAAAAGGATTATCATTGCTATATTATTATTATTACATACTATAAATTTATATATTTTAAAATAGCTACTTTAACGCTAGCTAAGCATATAATTAAACAACAGAAAAATTCAAATCTACCTTCATTAACAGCGGCGAGGTCGTTGACCGGCGGCGGCGGCGGCGGCGGCGCGGTGGGGCGCTCCAGCGGCGCCAGGCACGGCGTAGACTCCGCGCGGTTGCGGCCCCGCCCCGATACGGACAGGCGCTCGCTGCTGCCCGTCTGACAGCTCTCGCTGCTGAATGTCGATGGACGTTAATACCGACTGTTTAAGTGATGGGCCCAAACATGGCACGATGGGCAACGATCATCATGTCATGTGATAGTGTAGATGAAACGTTGAGAAATTATCACATTGAAAGTGGAGGAATTGTAAAAAAAGAGAATGCAAGAGCAATTTCTCGCTTCACAACGTTTAGGTATGTATGTATATTAGTTAGATATATGAGTTATATAACTAGTATGTTTAAGATTAAGTGTTGTTTTATGAAGAATTGATAAAGGTCCGGGAATGTTGGTAAGGGCAACGCAGAACTTCGTTGCTGAGAGCTTTAGGGGAGGCCTTTATCCAGACGTTGACTTTTATAGGCTGAATGATGGTGATGATAAAATTTTGGTGTACATACATATACTCAAGGCTGTAAATCCCTAGAAGGGGTAGCCAGAGCTAAGGAATTAGAAATTCTTCAGCCACTTTTGGAAGTTGCATGGGGAAAAGAGGGTGAAATAAAGGTTGTTAGTGATGGGTATTTCTTAAAAGCTCCAATACCGTTAGTCGCCTCTTACGTACACCCACCAGAAGAAATGGGGTAGTGCTATTCTAAGCCGACGCTACACAGCAGAAAAGAAAAGATTACTATGAAAATAATAAATTATAATGCCAACCCTTCAAATAATAATTGCATTCATAATAATATAGCTCAATGGTAGGAAGCTCAATTATTTTATCATAATTTAACTTGTTATATTTACAAATTAATTTAAATATCATACAAATGTGTACTTACCAATTACTAAATCCGGAATCACCATCCACAGAGTCAGTCAAATAGAAAGTGGAATTGGTCATCTTGAGAGCGCTGGGCACATCATTTATATCAACAGCCATTGAGGATGCTCTTCGGAACCTCGACTTGAACGAGAAATACGTCTTTCTAGACAACGTTCCATTTTCCTTTTTACTTTCTACCGGAGTTGTTGGCTTTTCAGGAGGAGGTTTATCCGGTAAAGGAGGAGCTACTTCACCATAAATCCTCTTTTCTCCGTAAATTTTCTTGTCTCCGTTGACATATTTTAGTTCTTTTTTCAAAGTTCCGTTGAGGTTTTCGAGCTTGGGTTCCGGGTAGGTGATGTTGGTGTAATGGTGTATTTCCGGCCGCTGGTAGTTGGCGTAGATGGGACTTTTACTCTTATTATTAGTATCGATTGTGTTTTGCGTAGGTGAAGATTTGCTGAAGGGTTTGCCGTCGATTGCCACTGTGAAAAACATGAGAGTTAGATACACTTTAAGAAGTCTTCGGAATGAGTATTGATCTACCTATACTCACGTCACGACTATAAATCATATGTAACTACCTTAATCGCAGTTTATCACTTTGCATTTAACAAAACACGTTATTTCCGTATCGCACCCAGGCAGTTCTTGGGTATAATTATAGACTCCAATCAGAATTTTTATTTTTATCTTAAAAAGATAAGCAGATTTAGATAACAATGCATATTTTGGAGTAACTAGTCATCATCCGATATGGTCTAGTGGCTAGGATACCTGGCTCTCACCCAGGAGGCTCGGGTTCGATTCCCGGTATCGGAAATCCCTTTTTGTTTGTACATTTGTAATAATTGTTATTTTTGCATATAGTAGGCAGATAATTTTGTCTCTGAGTAAAGTTGGTACTTTGTTAGTTTATCAGATGTTTAAGTAATGCTATACTTCACTCTGAGCACAACAGTAAAGGTAGCATTAGAGAGAGAGAATGTGACATGAGAAATGAGATACTGTCAGATTTTGTATGATTAATACTTCAGTTTGTCACTTCTCTCATGACATACTCGCTCTGACAAGCTTCATGCTAGGGGAGCAGGTGACAGATATGTCAAGTGATATTTAGAAGTATATATCCCTCTGCCGCCCGTTTAAAGGTTTACGGCTAACATAGAGTTTGAGAAACCATACTAAACGTCTTAGTTTTCCAGCATTTAATGTAATTTTTACTGCCTTTAACTTTACTTATACAATTTATTATATATAGAAAGAGTAAGAAGTGTGAACATACCCGAATATCTCTTAGTGAGGTTCCGTTTGAGCTGCCTCATCTTCTTCTGGGCCGCACTCGCGATCTTGGTGAGGGTGTAGGGCGCGCCACCGGTAGGGGGCTCTGGCAGTCTTTGGAGGTGAGTTGGGGACGGGATTCTGAGTGGCTGCCGAACAAAGAAAAATATGTATTTAGTACGACTAAAGGGAAAAGAGCTACATACACAATTTGTGAAATATGTCCTAACCTTTAAGACTATAAATTCCAAAAAAGAGTAAAGAGTTTAATTTAAACATTCCTAAGCAACTTTTGGAAGTTGATTGAGAAGAAGATAGTTAAAAGATGGTATCATTGGTCTCAAGCCACATACACTGAGTCGCTACGTACGAAACCTGCAGAAAGTTTGGGTTACAGCTATTTCAAGCCACGATAGTTATAGACCGATAGACTTCAGAGGTGTTTTTGGGTGTACAGCAGCGACCATACAACCAACGCTCAGTAGTTGATGTGTGGGAACAGCAAAGATATACTGGCCAGTACACCCTGATGTGTACCAACTTATAATTTGTATCTATGCTTAACTCGAAAAACATTTACACTCCGCGATGTAGGAATATGAGTGAGACGCTGGCTATGTGCGAGTGAGTCCGCAGTAGTGTGCGCTCTAACATACTCCCACAGATGTTATGCCAGAACTGCTTCACCCATGATGCGGTATCTAGTTGGTTGTATGGTCGCTGGTGTACAGTATCCGTTTAGTGCTGACTTAGATTTTCGTACACATTCGTTATCATTGCGACTTCTGAGGAATAGCTAATCACAAAGGTTTTTAACCGACTTCATTAACCGACTTCATTAACCGACTTCAAAAAAGGAGGTTCTCAGTTCGATTGTTTGTATGTATGTATGTATAATTGTCCGCGATTATCTCGAGTTTGGCTTAAGCTATTTGGATGCGGTTTTCAGAACAGTATTCGTTACATTTAGGAGAAGGTTTTAGTGCCTTAACCGACCAAAAAAAGAAAGGAGGTTCTGTGTTTGACCTGTATGTATGTCTGTTGGTCCGCGATTATCTCACGTTTGGCTTAAGCTATTTGGATGCGGTTTTCAGAAAAGTATTCGTTACATAAAGGAGAAGGTTTTAGTGCCTTAACCGACCAAAAAAAGAAAGGAGGTTCTGTGTTTGACCTGTATGTATGTCTGTTGGTCCGCGATTATCTCACGTTTGGCTTAAGCTATTTGGATGCGGTTTTCAGAAAAGTATTCGTTACATTTAGAAGATGGGTTAAGTGATTTAACCGACTCTAAAAGAAAGGAGGTTCTGTGTTTGACCTGCATGTATGTATGTTGGTCGGCGATTATCTCGCGTTTTGCTTTAGCTATTTAGATGCGATTTTCAGAAAAGTACTTGTTACTTTCAGGACAAGGTTTTAGTGATCTAACCGTCTCAAAAAAGGAGTTTCTGAGTTTCACCTATAAGTATGTATGTAAGTTTGAAGGTTCTTAGTTATTATTAGACAAAGAGTTATCAGTTTATGTTATTACATTCAGGAGAAGGTTCAAGTTCTTTAACCGACTCGAAAAAAAGGAGGTTTCTTAGTTTGAAATATAAGTATGTATGTAAAGTTATCAATACTAGACAGAGATTTATCAATATAATGTTAATAAAGTATTTTTGTTAGTAATAAACAGAGTTACTAAATTATTAAACAAAAAATAATATAAAAACATGAATAAATTACTCTTAATTATATTGAAGAAAAAAATATATATTGCAACATCATGTTTCTCATTCTGGTCATTTCAATCAAGGCTCTTTCGTCATGGGGATGGTTAACTAATTTCTTTGAATCTATATCACTTAAAACCATCTCATCAAGGGATTTTACACGACTCAACGCTACATATATATAAGAGTGTTTCTTCGCATTTGTGATAGGTGAACTTCTCTTTGCTCATCTGTTTCGGCAGCAAGAGCAGCACGCTGACGATCTCTCTCATTCTGAAGGGCAAGCACGAGTTATCGACACGATAACGGTGAGAATGAGATGGCAGTATACGATACTAAGTAAGTGCGTAAAAGATCGCTGCTTTATCCCACGCGATAACTAGTTTAAATACGGCTCGTGCTTGCCCTGCTGAAGTCTTTGTTTTTTTCGATGGGTGTTTCGTTCTCCCTTATGCGACTTTTCCTTAAAGCATCCTTTGATTTTCTATCTAGGCCCGCAGGTAAACAAAATAGTAACAAGTAAGCTAAAGTCATAATAAACAAATATTATAACTACCTGTTAAAAAAACTATAAAATAAACGGACAGTAAAACTTATCTTTAAAAAACTATCACTAATTCACTAAAAAGACTCAGAGTGATTTAAGAACTTATCACTAAAAAGTATGAAATAAAAAACAAAAACAAAAACTTCAAATTAAAAACTAAACAGAAAAAAAACAAATATTGTTACTGAAAACTATATTATTATTTTTTATTTAAAAAAGAACCGCCTTCAAAAATCCAACTGAAAAGTATAAAATAATTTTTATTTATTTTATTATGTACAACTCTATTCAACTTCTTCTTTTTGAAGTCGGTGCCAAACAGACAAATCCAAAATGAAAATTGCTACATAGAGAAAACCATACGAATAATAAATCAATCGATAGTGCCTCAACAACAGTAGGTAACACAATCGCGCTCAAAAATCAAGAAATTTCTTCCGCTCGCAACGACATCGCTTTATAAAGGATGGAATTGGGGGACAGTGAGCGGTGCTTAGCCTGGTGCGCATGCGTCGCACTCCGCAGAGAAATTATCATAATATACATGTCACCGTAAAACTGTAAATACTAGTAAATTATAATTTTAGATAGATAGCGAGATAGTAAACTAACGTTAGGTTAGGTTATGTAAGATTATCAGATTTCAAACTAACGGAATTAACAATTCGACAGAGACATGCATGCACCGAGTTGGCACAACCAAAACTTCTAACACTTTGTAAAAAGACGATCGAGAATCTAAATCACTACATAGTATAAAACAAAGTCGCTTTCTCTATCCATGTCTGGGATATAGGGACATCCTTATGTATACTTTAATCTGTAAAACTACGAAATGAATTTTGATGCGAATTTTTTTATTAATTGATTAAAAAGGAAGGTTTATAAGGATGATATACGCTGATGGGGTGGAGAACTCACTCAACTTGGGCGGGCCACTAATATTCGTTCTTCTTTGTCATGAAAATTGGTTTGGCACCGACTTCAAAAAGAAGAAGTTGAATAGAGTTGTACATAATAAAATAAATAAAAAATATTTTATACTTTTCAGTTGGATTTTTGAAGGCGGTTCTTTTTTAAATAAAAAATAATAATATAGTTTTCAGTAACAATATTTGTATTCACGCATATTATCTTTCTGGCATATGAAGGTTGTATTTTTTGTAATTTTTATGTGTGTGTGTGACCTTTCGCTAACTAATACGTGACATTTAGTTTCATTATTTTTATCCGGTTATTATTCCGTTGGGAATGCAGCTTGTGGCAACGTACGTACGTACATACATACATATTCTCACGCCGTTAGTTCCCATTGGGGTAGGCAGAGACTATCGATCGCCACTTTGTACGATCCTGGCAAACCTCTCTGGCTTCGTTTACATCCATCAATCTTTTCATACATGCTCTTTTATTCTTCATACTGCGGACACCTGCCTTTTTGAGCACATTTTCTATTTGCTCCAAATGTGTCCTCCGAGGTCGTCCTCTACTAACATTACCTTCCACATTGGCTCTATATATCTCTTTCACCAATTTACTGTCATCCATCCTCTCTATGTGCCCAAACCATCTCAACATTCCTTTTTCTATCTTTCTTACAATATCATCTTTTACACCACACCTTTCACGAATCACGTCATTCCTCACACGATCACATAACCTTACATTACACACTTTTCTGAGGGATCTCATTTCTACTGCATTCACTCTACTTTCATGCTTCTTCTGCCACACCCAACATTCACTGTCATACATAAGCGTAGGAACGAGGACAGCATCATGCACAGCCATTCGGGCCTTTTCAGACACCGACTGACTAGACATTAGACTATCCAGTGCTCCATTTACCGCATTACCCTTTTTCACTCTTCTCTCGATATCTTCATCACACTTTCCATCCCTAGTAAACAAACTTCCCAAATATACAAACTCTTTCACTTGTTCCACTTTCTTACCATTAATCTCAATCACGCATTCCGTCATATTCACCTCTCTCTCAAAAACCATAGTTTTTGTTTTATCCACATTCACCCTCATTCCCTTTTTTTCAAAAGACGCACATGCAATATTCATCATCTCTTGCAGCTCTTCCAACGATGATGCAAGTAGCACTTGATCGTCGGCATATAAGAGGCATTTAATGATGAATCCACCCATTCTCAATCCATAATCACTTTCACGCAACTCTGTTAAACAGTCATCCATGAACAAATTGAAGAGCCACGGGGAAGCTACACAACCCTGTCGGACACCCCGAGAGATCCCGAACCAGTCAGTATTTTCCCCGTTTACTCTCACACATGCACTGGAATCCTCATAGAGTGATACCAGTGCACGTATAAGTCGACTCCCCAAACCGAACTTGGATAACACCTCCCATAAACACTTTCTTACCACCCTATCACACGCCTTCTCTAAATCAATGAAGGAGCAATACACCTTTCGGTTCTTAGATAAGAACTTTTCGGTGATGCTCCTTAAAGAGAAGATTTGGTCCATACATCCCATTCCCTTTCTAAATCCTGCTTGCACATCCCAAATTTTATCATCCGTTTCATTCATCACTCTTTCAATCAAAACCTTTGCATACAATTTACCGACAATGCTGAGTAGGCTAATTCCACGGTAGTTTCTAGCCTCCTGGTGTGACCCCTTTCCTTTATATAAAGGCACAATTACCGCTTTGCACCAGTCTTGTGGCACTTTGCCACTCGACCAGCATTTTTGGAAAAGGAAGTACAACCAGGAAGCCACCACCCCTTTACCAGCCCTCAGCATTTCAGTGTTTATCCTGTCATACCCTGCCGCTTTCCCTAGTTTCATACTTTTCATTGCTTTCATTGTTTCTTCCATACTGATCTCCCTGTCACTAAAGTCACCCATAACGTCGTTCCAATCAACATTACTGCCGATTGGCGAAGAAATGGATGTATCCTCTTTTTCAAAGAGTCCCTCAAAATATTTCTTCCATACTCGCCTTATGCTACTTTCATCCGTCGCCAATTCACCCTGTTCATCTCTCACAACATTCACTCTCGTGTTTTGGGAAACTCCCTTTTCTTTCCGGATATATTTCCAGAACAACTTTTGGTTATTCCGGAAATTATCGGAGAGTTTCCTCTCACACCATTCTATCAGATCACGCTTTTTCTTTTCTATTTTCTTCTTAACCTCATTCTTAACTCTCTTTTATATTTATCTTCACTATTCTTCACTACATCACCTGTTACTCTCGCATCCATTCGTTTACTAGCTTTAATCGCTAGTAAATCTAACCAAGCTTTCTTCTTATCTCCAACTGCCTCTTTCACATCTTTATCCCACCAACTTGTTGGTGGTCTATTTGTTCTTTTACTCAATCCACATACTTCCGTCGCACATTCAACCATTGATGATTTGAGCACATCCCATACTTCTTCTATTTCCAATTCATCCTTCATCGTACGTACGTAGATGTCGATTATCTTAATAAAATTGTAACTGGTTTTGTTCTCTCATCGGAATAACTGGTTGAAATTGGAGTTTAAGTATGTCTATCAAGTATTTTTTACCTTAATTAGAAAATATAGGTTCATGATACGAGTAACCTAGCAAATCAATTCATTGTTTAGAAAACAATTACCATATACTCTAATTAAGTAAGGTTTTCATTCAGGCAACCAGCAACCAGTAAACATGCTTTAGACTATTTCGATGTCATGACTGAATAAAAACCGGCCAAGTGCGAGTCGGACTCGCGCACGGAGGGTTCCGTACCATTATCCATACAACATTAGACACTATAATATTATAACCTTTTTTTTCACGTTTCTTGTATGGGAGCTCCCTTAATTATTTATTTTATTTTTATTTTATTAATTATTTTAAAAGTAAATATACAACTCAATATTTTGTGAATAGCGTCATACCTGTTACCGTTATTAATACAAAGCAAAAAGTTAGGTAAGTAATTTGATTAATGACGTTTAAAAATAGAACTACTGGCTAGATCTCATTCAAACCAATTTTCGTTAGTAGTTTGTATAGTAATACACATCATATATTATTTTCAGTTTTATCATGCCCATATTTTAGAAGTTACGGGGGGGGACACACATTTTACCACTTTGGAAAAGTCTCTCGCGCAAACTGTTCAGTTTTGAAAAAAATGATATAAGAAACCTCAACATCATTTTCAAATACCTTTTGATAGATACCCCACACGTATAGGTTTAATGAAAAAAAAAATTTTGAGTTTCAGTTCTATGTATGGGGAACCCTAAAAATTTTGGTTTTTTTTTCAGATTTTATTTTAAAATCTTAATGCGGTTTACAGAATACATCTACGCACCAATTTTCAATAATGTAGTACTTATAGTTTCGGAATAAACTGGCTGTGACATACGGACGGACGGACGGACAGACAGACATGACGAATCTATAAGGGTCCCGTTTTTGCCATTTGGCTACGGAACCCTAAAAAGGTCTTGTATCAGGAATTGACAAACCTACTCACGGTAAGGCGTGTCTTGACCATTTCTTTGTTCCATCAACATGTCGAGCAGAGTCTATTGTCTGCTCCTCTGATCTTACTGACCATTTTCTATGCATGGTAGGAATCACATGTGACACCAAAGAACGCAGTAAAACTAAAAATAAAACTAGGATCAAAATAAATGTAGATTTAATTAAAAATGACCTTCAGAATACTGATTGGAGCACTATCTTAAACAGCGAAATGGATGATGCAGTCAAACTGTTCTCCTCAAAAATTCACTCTGTCGTAGATAAACATACGTCAATATTAGCAGTTTCTCGTAGAGATGTAATTCTAGCTCCATGGGTCACTCATGGACTTTTAAAGTGTTCAAAACAACGTGACAAACTACATATGGACTTTCGGAAGGATCCGGATAACCCCATCAAAAAACTTATTTTCACCAGGTATAGAAATTTTTATATTCAATTACTTAGGAAAATTAAATCGGAATACTATGCCAATAAACTGAATGAAAATAAAAAATGTACTAAAGGACTCTGGAAAACCATTAATTCCATAACACACAAGTCCGCTAACAAGGATGAAGCCGAAACCCTAATTTCACTAAAGGAATCCGAACTAAAGTCAGTTAATCATGTTAACGAATTTTTTCTCGGAGTCGGGCAAACATTAGCAGACAAAACTTTGTCATCACTTAATGAATCTGAAGAGTCACTAGCTTCCAAAATAAAAACTAATAATCACTCCCCACTCTTTTCGCTCTTTCTCACGCCGACTGATCCTGAGGAAATTATAGAACTTATACTTGCTTTGGAACCACAAAAAGCCCCGGGTTTGGATGGGATCAGTAATGAACTGACTAAATCTCTTGCCCCACTTATAGCCTTGCCTTTATCTAGCATCTTCAATAAAAGTATACTGAATGGTTCTTTTCCGAAACAGTGGAAGACTTCATTAGTGAAACCTATCTACAAATCTGGTGATAAACGTATACCTGGTAATTACCGTCCTATCACATTACTAGGGGTTTTCTCCAAACTTCTAGAGAGATTAATTAATGATAGGTTAGTCAAATATCTAGAGTCAAACAATTTGCTTATGGAAAACCAATTCGGCTTTCGAAGGGGTAGATCTACTGAGGATGCGATAGGACTAATGGTTGATATTGTATCAAATCATCTTGATCGTGGTCGTAAAGCACTAGGAGTATTCTTGGATCTGGCCAAGGCGTTCGACACCGTGTCCATTAAGATCTTGCTTAAAAAAATGGAAGCCTTAGGTATTCGCGGAGTAGCTATCAACTGGTTTACAAGCTATCTTACCGGGAGAAAACAGTGCACCAAGATTGGTAGTGCAATTAGTTCTCTTGGTGATGTATCTTATGGCGTACCACAGGGTAGTATACTCGGGCCAACACTGTTCTTAATATATATTAATGACATTTGCTCTAAAGTTATATTAAACGCAGACATTGTATGCTACGCTGATGATACTGCCATGATTTTTCAGGGGAACTCTTGGGAAGATGTACAAGTAACTGCACAGCTAGGTCTTTCGCAAATATCTAACTGGCTGAAAATAAATCTTTTAAGCCTTAACGTATCAAAAACGCACTTTTTGTGTTTTCACAAGACTAAGTCGTCAGCCCCACCTTCGAACCTAACCACTGTAAAAATCCACGATGTAATGTGCTCAAATGTCAATTCATCAACACATCCATGTACATGTGCTTCTATAAATAAAACTAAAAATGTCAAATATCTAGGAATTAACATTGATGAAAATTTAAATTTTAAGGAGCATATCTCCATCACTTCCTCTAGAGTACGAAAATTGATATTTGCTATGAAACTTCTTCGAGAGGTCACTGAGGGAAGGGTTCTCAAGATGGTGTATTATGCTTTGTGCCAATCCGTACTGAACTATTGCATTTTGATTTGGGGTGGATGTGCTGTTTCAGTCCTCATAATATTAGAAAGGGCCCAAAGGGCTGTGCTAAAAACCCTTCTCCGGAAACCTCGCAGATATTCCACATCACTTTTATTCGCAGATTCAGAAGTTCTAAGCGTACGCAAACTATTTATTTTGAAAGCAGTGTTGTATGCTCACCGTAATATAGCTCAAAGTCCATTATATAAAGAACTGTTGAAAAAACGAAAATTTACAATTCCTGTACCTTCTTTTATAACCAGTTTTGGCCAACGATTTAGAAATTTTTTGTCCCCTTTTATGTACAACAAATTAATTTCCAAATTTCCTGACTTAAAATCTTATGGTAACTGGGATTTTAAAAGGAAGGTATCTGCTATAATTATGGAAATCAGTTTTGATGAAGCGGAATCTTTGTTAAAAGTATTGAATTAATATTGCTCTTTAATAAACACACACACACACACACACACACACTCACACACACTCTCACTCACACACACACATACACGCGCGCGCGCACAAACACGCATCTCTCTCAGTTATTATAATATATAACTGTTTTTCTTTTACCTTGTTTCTTTGTGGCAGTTAATATTATTTTCTCTCATTATATTATTTTTTATGTTTTTGTAGTCTAACAATCTTAAAATTAAGTAAAATGTACAATTTTATTACTAAGATCTCTTTTTGTAAACAATTAATTAGTAAGCTTTTTTTGGTAGTTTTTGTTTTACCGATCCCTGCGATACAGGCTCCGCCTAGTGCAAGGATCATCAATTTACTATGTATCTGTAATTTTTGGTGTGTTAATAAACTGTTTTTTTTTTTTTTTTTTTTTTTTTTTTCATAAAACATATGGCTTATCATTTTATTGACTGCTGTATTAAAACATAAAAAAGGTTTTTTTTTTTAATTTTTTTTTTTATTTTTTTTTTATGTAGCCTTTACTATAGTGTCCCACTGCTGGGCAAAGGCCTCCCCCTGTTGAGTCCACACGTCCCGGCTCTGTGCCACCTCCGGCCATATTTTTAAATATGTTAAATGTTAAATTCTATTTCGACTTTAGGCTAAATTATGTTATATATTTCAAACACAAAAGTGTATTATAGTATTATGTTTGCTATGCGGTGAGGGAAAACATCGTGAGGAAACCCACATGGCTGAGTTGTACTTAGTCATGTGACAGTGTATTCGTACAAAACGGCGATAGGCCTGCCCCCTATCACGTGAGTACACTGTCTAAGCAAAACGTGGGTACCTTCTCTGGAAACTAGATGGCGCTTGCCATGTGAGTTCAGGAGTATTGGTACCTCTGCCAACCCCTTCGGGGATAAACGGCGTGAACGTTTATGCTTTTATGCTATGTTTGCTATGCAACAAAACACAATATAGATTTCTTTCTTATTAACATTCCTTACTTTTTTATAATAGCAGCAGTTTGCTTTAAAATTCAATTGGCGTTCAAGTGTATTATTTTATGTATTGCCCCTTGTAATATTATTAGAAAATTGTTTATGTATAATATTGCCACTTTTAGCTCTAATCTCAAACATGTCCGGATATATTATTCACGCACCTTCGGATATAAAAAAGCAATTAACGTCCAAATCCAATTAAATTTACCTTATCGTCATGATGGTCGGTGTCGGAGTCGCTGTCGAAGGAGTCGATGTCATCGTCCAGCAAGATGGCGGGTTCCAGCGACTCGTACACGTGACCGGAGTCGCTGCTGTCGCCCTCTGTGGAAGATATGGTCGTGAGTGGAGATATCAACAGACTGAGGAAGTTAGTGAGGGATTCTGTGGGACATATGGTTGTGATGGGAGAGAGGGGAGAGAGATGTCAGCAGAATCATAATGTGAGCAAGGGAGTCTGAGGAACATAGGGTTGTGAAGATATCAAAATAATAAGAATGTGAGCAAGGGCTTGTGTGGAACATATGGTCGTGAACGTGGTACTCTGAACACCAGATGACAAAGTCACGTGATGTTCAGAAGTATTAGTACCTCTGCCAACCCCTTCGGGGATATGCGGCGTGAACGTTTATGCTTTATGCTTATGGTCGTGAGTGGAGATGTCAACAGAATGATAATGTGAGTTAGGGATTCCACTAATATGTCAACACAAGTTTGAGCAACATTTGTTATAAATTCAAACATACATTTTATTATTTATTTTCTTTTACTTTCATTTTAAAAATGTTTTAAATTTTGAAAATGTAATAACATAAATTCATGTCATAGAGGTAATTAATTAAAAACACACCATCATATCGTGGAATGGAAGCCCTGTGTTGCTAGTAAAAAAAACAAACCAAGTTTTTTTTTCTGTATATCGAACGAAGGAAGCATTAAGCTGCAGCGCCTAAAAGCGGTTTAAAATACTGCATGTACATGTATGTACGTATATTCTGAACACTAAAGATAATTGACTAGTTCTTGTATTACCAGTTAGAGAAGAACATATTAACTGGGTGCATAGATGTTTCATTTTGAAATTGGCCTCATATTAATTTACTACGCTATTAATATTAATTTACTACTAATTTACTTGCTGTGTAGTGTCGGCTTAGAATAGCACTACCCCATTTCTTCCGGTGGGTGTACGTAAGAGGCGACTAACGGTATCGGGGCTTCTGAGGGATTTTTGGGCGATGCGGTTGGAGACCCATCACCAACAACCTTTATTTCACCATCTTTTCCCCACTCAACTTTCCAAAAGTGGCTGAGGATTTTTCCTTTCTTAGCTCTGGCTACCCCTTGTAGGGATTTATAGCCGTGAGTATATGTATGTATGTATGTATGTATTAGTTTACTACGCTTCTAATCCTGATTTTTGTTAGTTCAGACTCATAACAATTTTGCTAGTGTCATTAACATAAGTAGCGGCATCCAACATTAAATGTTATATAGCAGAAAGTGACAGAATAAAGTTAATGTTTGGTGGTTTCCATAAGTTGCTGCCGTGGTATACTGCGATAATCGTCGATTAGGAAACTAGACTTTACGGCTGTGGTTTTGGTTACATAATCCTTATGACTTGAGTGAGGCTAAATGAATCTGTCATATACATTCGAGTATGAAACATCATGTCTCATATTGCTTTTGGTTTAGTCGCCAAAATTCTGCGGTCAAATAAAGTTTGAGCTCACGGTGATTCCCAAAGTGGTCCAGGTGGACCCTCAGGAATCCACAAGAGACTTGCTGGAGGTCTACGTAGGCGTGAACAAAAAAGGGATCCATAGGATGTTATGCATAAGATTTCCACGACAATTTATCTGCTTAGCTAACCAAACAAAACGGTGCAGTGATATTGTTATGTCAGTTCAGTACATAGCTCGTTATTATTAGTGTAAAAGATTATTATTGCGACACTAACTGCGTCCTGCAATGCTTGCGACATTGAAAACCACGTATGATTATCTAACCTTTTCTTCTTATAATATTGTAAAACAACTTGATTCATTTCTGCTCTTTCAAACAGCTTTGGAAAATCAGCCCTCGGTTTGAACCGAATATAATTTTTCATATAAGTTATCAGATAAAGTTCAATTTACTCTGGCATTTAAAAGTTAATTGAGAGGGATAGATCTCCAGCCACATGACCTTACTTTAAAGCACTAAAAACTTTAGTCGCCTCTTACGATATCTGCGAGAATTAAGCCGTCTGTGCCATCCTACCCATACACTAAACAGCTAAATAATCAAATAACTTATTCATAACATATAATTCATGATATTACCATAATTCAACATTTAGCTCATAAAATTATTAAAAACAAAATAGATTTAAAGTATGCATTAGTATTCACCTCGTATAAGTGATATTCATAGCATTAACATAGCACTTAAACGGCGAGTGCAGCCGAATAGTGAAAAATGTCAAGGTCGTTACGTAACAAAATGGACACTTGTTGCATGAGTAACGCGACTGACATCACATAAAGTTGCAAAAGGTTTTGGTGAACTAATCATATTATTAAAGCTGGTTTTGTACAACTCAAATGGGATTATGTATAACTTGCAGTTTTAGGAACCAAAATAAATGGTTTATTTTGTTACAAGACCAAGTATTGCTATGGTAGTGTGGGTCAGAATAAAAACTATACTATTTCTGCCCGTGGGTGTCATAAGAGGCGCCCTGGTTTTTGTAGCTTTGTAAGTGTTATTTGGGTGATCTTCCTGACCACAAAACATTCACCAAAACACTTAGAAAATGCTTAAATTTATTGTTTAAAAACTATCAAAAGGGATAAGCACGATAAATTGTATTGTATTGTTTTTGATTTTTAAAAAACCCTTTTAAAAGGCTCTGATTCAAAGTAGAGTTAATAAGGGCTTAGAATATTTAGTCATTAAATTATCTCATGCCAAATCCAAGGCATGTGTGATCAATGGAGTCTTCACTGATTTTTTAACGTGAATTTAAATAGTAGTAAGAAAGGTAAGTAGTAGTAGATGGGATTGTTAATTTACTTTTCTCTAGTATCTTTGGTAATTTTGGTTTTTGTAATAATTTGGTACGTGTATGATCTTTATGTATAGAGCAGTGAATAATTGTTTAATTTTTTCTTCGTTACAACAAATATTAAGAAAAGCTGTTGTCTTAGAACAGCTATACAGGTTAATAAATTTAATTAGTTAAACTAAGAGTTTAAATATACATTGCGTTTCAGTTATCAAGGTCTGTCCACTTTGAACTGACATGCAAAATGAAGGATTATGATTTTGCATAACTAGTCAAGCTTAATTGCATTCGTTACATAATTCTATGAACTAGATTATGTCTATTAAATCCCTGGGTTACGAATGTCAAAAACTAATAACTTTGCATGCTTATTTATACTCAGGTGCACTGAAATAAACGATTGGCATTTTTGAGAATTGTGGCTAAATTGTCTCTCTGGTGGCTAAATGGCTCTCGAAAGTTAAGCATGTTTAGTAATATACATCGAAGTCATACGACAGAGAATTTAGTGAACGCTTTTATCGTTTTGGTTAATGTATGTTAAGTGTTTTTTTTCCAAATGTGAACATAAGTATTTTATTTCATTCTAGTTGAAGATGGCATTTAAAAACAATTTTAATAAGTTTTTTATTATCTTAATATAATTTTACCCTAAAACTCAAACTCAACGTTCATATCGTTTATCCCCGAAGATGTGCCAGAGGTACTAAGCCTTCTAAACATCACGTGACATGTTGGTCACCCGGTGATAAGAGTTCTCACGATTTGCTTAGACAAGGCATTCACGTCATATGGGGAAGGCCTATTGTCGCTTTCTAAGAATACACTGTGACATGACTAACGCCCGATTTCTGAATTGAGTATTCAAGCTGAGAACGGCTTAAGTATCGTTTTATCTCCAGTTGTTAAGATTTTAATGCGACAGAACGACACTTAAGTTGTTCTCAGCTGGAATACTCAATTCAGAAATCGGGCGTAAGTTCAACTTGGCTTAATCTGAAACTATGTTCTTACCAAACACTTAAAAATCTCGTTGATTAGAATGTTTTGTATATTCAGTTAGAGATAGGCAGAATGCTTTTGAATGTAAGTTATTAAATTAGACATAGAATCTTTACTGGCAAAACATATAGCCAAAAATGAATGCACTCCATATTCTTATTTGGTTTTAATTTAATCAGGCGGCAATTTCAAGGTACTAGTGTTATAAGCAGTTTTATCAGCGCGTACTGCTAATCTCTACGTTTGCCTTGACTCTGTAGTCGGAACTATGTCTATTTTTTGTTCATTATTAAACTTGAAAAGTTTGTGGGAGTCATGTTAGAGCGCACACTACAGCGGACTCACTCGCAAATAGCAGCGTCTCACTCATATTCCTACATCGCGGAGTGTAAATGTTTTTCGAGTTAAGTATAGATACAAATTATAAGTTGGTACACAGCAGGGTGTACTGGCACAGACCACAAGTTATTACAGTATTTATTTCATCTGTGCCGTCATACTCACTTGAAGAAGTAAATATTTTGAATTATAATTAAAAGTTAATTAAAAAGCTCTCAATAAAAAAAACAATGTATCAGCATAAAGCATAATTATATCCTACATAAAATAAATATACTTTTTTATAATAATTGTATTGTTTAAGACAACATCGATTACCTAGATTATCTAGAACTACACAGCTCTCAGTAACCGTAACAAATCCACGGAAACAATGGCATACCAGAACAAAATAGTATTGCTTTTGAAACAATGAAAACAACAGATATTTCAGAAACTTATAAAATATCTAGTTGTTTGCTAAAGTTCACACAAGTGATGTATGTACTTGCAATAAAGAATAAAGAATAGAATTCATGTGTTGATTTAACAAGGACATGGATTTCAGTTCAAGATAAAGGTTCGAATCATGTGTAGACTTAGGACCTTATTTAAGTACCTTGTTATTTATCGTTGCTAGAAAATAGTGGAGTGAAAAAAATCTGTATACCCTGATTGGTTTGGGTCACACTTGTTATGTGGTTGTGAATGTTTATGACCAAAATGTGACTTAATCAAGTTCTGTTGGCTAATCACCAGTTGTATTCAATACACTTCAGCAACACAAAGCTACAGCTAAAGCATACGCATGTTATATATTTTACTTTTTCCAATGGAAAAAAACACAATTTTTTAAGCACTTTTAACTAAAAATTTACAAATAATTTCACACAAGCTGAAAAGCCTGAAAAAGTGAGGGGCGCTCTGTGCCATATTTTACGTCGATCGAGAAGCCCGCAAGCGCATTCAGTTTTATTTACTGTTTTTGATTTTGATGGTGAGACAACTGAAATTATTTATTCCTGACGACCCTTATCAGGATAATAATAATCTTTATTTACAATTAAAACCTAATAATGAGATGAACCTGTGACATTATTATATTATCCCTGATTATTGATAAATGAACGAACTATATCGGTCCGTTTAAAGTGAAAAATTTAGTATAAAGGAGACAAACATACATACAGGTGAAGCCAATATAAGCGAGTTAAAAATATACGGCGTCGATAATGTTTGCCTAATTTGGCTTTTTCTACTGTTATAGTTTGTGTAGTGTTCAAAATGCAAGTAAACAAATTTAGCGCAATAACTGGTAACTATTGACCGAGGCGAATATTGTTAGGTAATTGAGTTGCCATTCTGCTTAATTATTCACGAATGCTAAATAATTATAATTCGACTTACTATTGCAAAATTCTCAACTCCTTTGATCGAGTTAACAATGCGAAGGCGGATCCAGAATCTCTATTATCATGTTAAAGACAGTTTACAAAAAAACAAAGCTGTATCAATCCATGAAACACGATGGCTCTTGATATTTTTAGATAGTAATAGAATCTAAAATAAAATATTATTAAACGCAGTTATACACAACTATGTCTAATCTGCTATGTGATTGATAAACGATAATGAGTCAACAAAATTACCAATAAAAGCGATTAAATCCTGTATTTCTATTTCTCCATCTCTGAGCACGGTTCTGATGCTGAGCCAACATTTGTCTTCGAGGAGTTGCAGGATGTCGACCGTCTGCTCGACCTCCTTGGGTCGTCTCCTCCGGGCCAGGGTATCATCGTTGGGGCTGTAGTGGGGAGACTTGGTGCTGGTCTCGATGTACACGTTCGACGGGGATGTTATAAATACTGGGACAATCATTTATTGTTAAGATGGTTTGTCAACGAATTTTATTGCTACTTGACTTGAGAACGTATGACTCAGACTCGAAAAGTAAGCATACAAATGTGTTAAAAGCTTTTTTGTTGTAGAAATCGTAAATTTTATTTTGAAATTTTGCTTAAGCAATAAAAATATCAAAAACGAATGAGCCATACGTGTCTCATGTCAATATAATTTATCAGTCAAACCACCTTGATCGCCGCAGTTTCTGCGGAACGTCCGCGGCCTCGCTGGCAGCGGAGGCCCCACACCACCGTTCACGAGAGGCCCCTCCGATCTCATTTTTCATTTTCACTGACACTTATATATCATCCACTGTTCACTGTTTCACTTCAGACATTTTCTACATACAGGAACGTATCAATCCATTTCGTTCGTGTGTTGAAACGATCTGGTGCACCAAGATTACCGGCGTGAGCGAGCTAGACAAGCGAAAGTTATTTTTTGTCGTCAAACGAAAACAATGCCAGTAGTAGCGGCAAGTGGCTTGCGTAATTTTCTTGTTAAGATTATTATTTGCCGTACCCTAACTTGGTTGTACTTGGTAAAAATAAGCCGGCAGTGCACGTCATGTTCTCGTTTGCTGCCGGCTCAGGGTCAACTGGTGGCGTTCGATGTTTCCATCGTTCGACTTGACTTCTCTTTGGTTTTTTGTTCGCTTCAAGGTTACCGAGAGTAGGGTCATGTTAATGATATTAAAACTAGTGTAGCGCTTTGGAAAATAGGCTGGAGTTCATTATGTTTTTGTTTGAAGATTTCTATGCTGTTACCTATTGTCTTCTTATTTTTGAACAGATGATTACATAAAAATAAACGTATGAGATAGCCTTTTTTTCTTGAGCTTATGGAAAAATAGAGTATAATGATTAGTAGTTTCATTTTGTTTTATTATCTTATAGGTTTATGAGCTATGATATAGTTAAGCATTTTTAAGGGGAGTATATTTCTGCAAAATCGTTTGATAGCATCACGCCTGCTTCATTGAATGGGTATCGGCATTGTATACTATGCTAGTTGAAGCCGTTTTTGATCTGCTTGTCATTATAAATTGTTTCCAAAAAACTTGTTTGTGTTTTAGTGGCCTTATAAAAAAGTAAATCATCATAGTATCCATACAGTGGTTGCAAAATGTGTTAGCTACTAAATAACAAGTATTTCTACGAGCGCTGCAATCAGAGCATTGCAATTGCAACATCGCGGAGCTTAATCTGATTCATCAAACGAACTAATCAATAAGGATAACTTGTAATTATTCATTTGCATAATCTATTGTGTTCATGATTGAAATAATTCCCCTATATTATTCAGGACTAAGACGATTTGACATGACAAGACTGACAATGGTAGCTTTAAATAGAATAAAATACTTAATCAGTCTATTTTAATATTGTTATTTAATAAGTTGATATCAGTTTATTTCAGTTTCTCTTGTAAGGGAGATGATATTATTGGTATCACCAACACCAACTATTGCGGATAGCATACCGAAGTGACTCCGTAATGACAACAAATTTACTCTATTACTCCATTTGCTAAGACTGCCGTTGAAATATTTACGTAGCGGTGTTGTGATAACTTACTGTAGCTGACAACTGTATAACAATCAATGGATTTGGATGATGATAATATCATATAACAACTAACTTCTTAGTGTTACGCAGTAGGCAACAATGGTTTAATTAAGTAAAATTGTAGGAAAACCGTACTACATGAAGAAAAGACCATTTTGACCCGGTTTTAGGAAATCCTTCATTGTCCGTGACCTTACAAATGTGTCAAATATCCTATAGAAATATATCAAGTACATTTACATAAAATATTGTTATTGATATAAGAACAATATCAAATTAATAATAACAGTGGTCGAACCGTGAGCAGTAGTTTGTTCAAATGCCGTCTAAGAAGTAGTTTTGCCTACATAAGGCAAGACCTGTACTACTACCAACTAGAATCCGGGTCGATATTGCTCTGAAAAGTTTTATTAGTCTGGAAATAATACTATCACAAACAGAACACAGCGCTTTTTTATATATATGATACGTCGTGTACTTAATAAACTTTTACTTTTTACTACATGATGAGTCATTGTTAACTACACATCCATCGATGTTAAATTAAAAACCGGTCAAGATAGAGTTACGCTTTTTATTAACGAACGTATATCTGGTTTTTGTTTCAATTGAGAGCCCCATTCACTTTCGTTTGTTTTTAATTGTATGTAGATGTCTTTACGAACTCTATCATTCCAATTCTTTAGAAGTTTCACATATTTTAGTTATAGTTTTTACAGTAATTTAAACTCTTAACTGTCTTACAGTACATATAGTTTTACTAATATTTCTATCAATAGCAGTAAGTTTTCCGAACATAATTAATTTATTTGGAAGTTGCAAGAGATGCAATTTCAAGTTTCAAAGCATTAAAATACAGTTTTTTAACCTATTCTAGAGTTTGCGAACTTTTGGTCTATACGAAGCTCCTAACTAACAATACCGAACATGTTTTGACGCAAGCAATTTCTTCAAACAAGAACAATTTCACAAGTGGAAACATCAACGTGTGTTGAACAATCCAATCAGCAAGAGGCTGTGGTGGTGGAATGTGAAGTGATGGATCGCAACAGCCTGTACTAGCCGGCCCAACTAGCATCACATCGGTCATGGTGCACTTGCGACATCACGAACAATGAAAACTACTCATTAAGATTTTCACCACTTTCATAAAGCTGGGATTTCGATAACGTCCATACTTATTTAAACATAATTGTTTAGTTATTCACTTTTCACTTTCACTCTCGCGGAATGCGCGGACAAGGAGGTGCGAGCGTGCGTCCTCGTGCGCAGGCGCGGGGCTAACTCGCGCAGACAACAAAACCGAGCAGCAGCATTTAGCTGTTGAGCGCTAGAATGCTTTGAGAAAAGCGCTTTATTCTGCTTAACAATAAGCAAATAGGGCTGGAAAATAGCGGATGTAATTGCTGTTTTTGGATTAGGAGATAAATTTGTGTGTTCTATGTTTCAGTCGAACTATTCGATTAATTATGTTTTCAATAGAATAAAATAAAATACAATAGTTAAAATTTCCGTAGAACCTATCATCTATCTATATAAAACTATTATTTCTTAGATTTTCCCCGAACTGAACGACTAAGATTTCCCAAAAACTTCAACACATCTAGCCTTACAAGCGCTTTATTTAGCCGCACCGTCTGACAATATGAACCGCTGCTATGTCCCTCTCCTACGCGATTGGGCGCTCCACAAATGTACCAACAACAGCTGCGTAGGCGCACTGGACTTACCAATTACGTACCCCCTGGTTACTTAAAAGGATAACACGAAATAAGAAAGATTACGAATAAGGCGATTAACCTTCAGCTGTAAAAGTATACCTGAGTTTTAGCGTTTCGAAATGTTTTTTTAAGTTCAATCTGCGACGAAATTGCAAATTTTAAATGTTTTGTCGAGGAAGCGAAGATTAGAAGTAAAGAAATTGGATGAAATGAATAACTGGTGTAGCATATTGATACGTTCTGGATTAACCATTTATTTTTTATAATATACGTCTCCGTAAAATGCAAACGTTTATCAAAAGCTTCCTTTCGATCGAATGCGCTAGTAATTCGTAGAAAACAAAATAGTAACAGAAAATAAACTCCTTTCAAAATAAGACGCCATCAAACCGCGGCTGTTCTTGTAAACAAGCTTCTGATCATTCAGATAATAGCAAAGAACGGTCGGAACAAGTAACTCAAACTAGAGCGCTAAAATGGAATGCAGACAAATATTGCAACGAACGCGACAGAAGAATGGATTCAGATTTATAGTTTCTGATACACAGCCCAATTAAAACACGGTCGATACTGTGATATAATTAACAGTAGATGCATTGTTTCAAAAGAGTTTTAATGGATCTATTCTAAGCAACTATAATAATTTAATAGAATTTAAGATTCATTTGATCAGCATTAAAACGCTGAGCTAAATAAGTATTTCAGTTAAGAGTATGACCTGAGAGAAATATCAATATTAAAACTTATTAGTACTGTAACTATTATACGGGGATCCGAAGTGAGAAAAATAAAAGAGCTTGTATGAGAATGATGAATGTAAGGGAAGCAAGAGAGTGTGGGAAGGGAAGCCCTACCGCAATGGGAATAATGGGCGTGAGTATAAGTAAGTTAGTAAGTAGTACTGATTGTATTTAGAGAGTCATGGCATGCAAGATATTTGTGAAGAAACTTCACCTAACTGCATATTTCCGAAGTGTCGTGAGTCGGCTGTTTTCCACGGATATTAGTGACAAGTCGTTGTGAGATTTGTCGTGAGTTTTGTTGAACCTTGTAAAATTTGTTCTTCTGTTGAAACAAACTGTTATTTTACTGTTCTTTCATCAATATTTATATGCCTCAATTGACAGAGTCAAATAATAAATACACAATATTCTTTCATAATAAAAATTTAAGCAAGCTATTATCGATATCCTAACAAAAAAAACAGGGTAAGGCAAAAAAAGACTTCTATGATTCTAATTAGTCCTATTCGTACTCCGTAACTATTATTACCATTTGATTTACTGACCTTACCATTCAAAGGTTGTCTGGAAGAGATCGCTTTAAGCGATAAGACCGCCATTGTACTTCTATTTAAGAATATAACATCTGTAAAATGTATTAAGTCCGATGTGCAATAAAGAGTTTTCTAGTCTGTTCTATCCGTCAATTTTACTAAAGGCATCTGCTGATTTCATTTCGATAAAGTGTTTACATTTACCTAATCTTCTCAACTTAACTCAAACGTTCACGTATATCCCCAAAGTGGTTGGCAGAGGTACTAATAATTCTGAACACCAGGTGACATTGTCACCCGCGCGTTTTGCCTGGGCAGTGTACTCAAGTGATAGGGGCAGGCCTATCGCCGTTTTCTACGAATACACCGTCACATGAGTAAGTGCAACTTAGCCATGTGGGTTTTCTCACGATGTTTTCCCTCACCGTTCACCTTATCTTCCAAATATTTTGCAACTTTAATTACGGAGCGCAAATAACCCATGATTCAGTGTAAGTCTCGTTTTGGACTCCGCAGGAAAGAAATCTGGGTTATCTCGGATTCCGTCTTCGTTTCGATTCTTAACTCGATTAATCGGCCCAGTGTTAGTATCGACTTTTAGAAATGACTTTTCCTAAGAGAGATCTATATATGAACACGTTTCGTTTCCCTCGTAAAGATATTTAACAAAGGTGTTTTTTTTACTTCCACATTGTTCAAGTGTTTCGAGATATATTGTGCAGTAACAATAGCGTTGGGAAAACTCCGTACAGTTAATCGTTTATTAAATAATTGAAACGTATTTCGTAACCTTAACATTCCTATTAACCGTAGGGGCACGCGTAGTTTTTGTTTGACCTTTGTTATGTGATATTCATTCTACAATGGAGTTGATTATCGTTGAAAATATAAATTTTACATATTAATATTAACCTTGCATTCAAATGTGATACACGTAGAACTGTACTAACTTAGTAATAAAATATGACTTTTCTTTTGCCGCTCCATTCATTTTCAACAGGCATCCCTACGAACTCTTTCCCTTTATGACAATAACAATCCAAACTCTTTTTTCAGGCATCCCTACGAACTCTTTCCCTTTATGACAATAACAATCCAAACTCTTTTTTAATAAATACCATAGCTGTCGTATTTATATAATAATTATTATTTCTCACACTACAAATAAACGTATCTTGAATTAATCTTAAGCTCATGATTAAAGTTAGTATATTCTCGCGTGAGCTGTAAATGAGAGATTGATTATGATCCATTACGCTAGAAAATCCATTACTGTTGATTGATTGATACCTTACAAATTTAATATACTCGTAACTACAATCTACAAAAGCACTAGCGTCATGGAGTGAATCAAATTATGCAAAAGTTGATTCGCCTAATATTATGTTTGTTTTATTTTACCGAAGTACGAATAAATCAAACGAAAACAAATTAAAATAAAGAAAAATAAATAAAGGAAAAAAATGCTATTGTATATATTAATAATAGGGCAAATAATGTCAAACAGTCCAGTCAATTATTTCCAATTCAATAGGAGTATTACAACCGAACAAAATGCGTACCTAGTCAACATAATCAAAGAAAAGCATGAAATAATATAATGAGCTAATATCAAAGCAAGTTCAGTAAAACCAGTAAAAGCAGCGTTAAGTAAACGGCGTGAAATTGACAATATTTTGGTAAATAATTGCGGCATTTTCGTGATTCATCAAATTATTTTTTACATAATTGATGGTTGGTCGAAATGGCGCGTGGACATTTTGTTAAAATGCGGAAACTGTACTTTTTGTCGTGACGAGTTGTGACCTAGACATTGATTGGACGTTTGTATTTGATGTAGGATGTATTGCTAGTCCACCCAACTAATCTTATACATTTTAGCAGATAGAGTATCTATGTTTATTGGGTAATACAATTTAATTATTAATGCTAATGTCGGTACGACGACTACGTAGGACAAATTTAGATCAAAAAGGGAGTTGTAAGAGTGTAGAATGGGTGGATTAATGTAAATGAAGTTCGAGAGGTTTGCCAGGATCGTACAATAAGACGATCGAAAGTGCTCACCTACCCTAATAGGAACTAATAGTGCAAGCAAATACATTTTCTATTGGTTTCGACGAAAAACAATCGTGATTGTAACTCGTCAACTTTTAAGAGTTAAACTGTCAAGCATTGCTGATTTCTAAACATACCGTGCCGTGAAATTTAAATATACTAATCAAATACAGAATTATTGTGTTTGTATACGTTTTTTGTGTCTCCGAAGCATGATGGATGTTACGGCAGCGACTGGTGGTGAGCAGTTGGCGTGCCGGCTTATCAATCGTCATGCATGAGTGCACCTCAGTTTGAACTTTATTACTTTTGTTACGGCATATACATTTCGGAATTTTCACTCAAGACGGACACGATGATTTCTTGCCGATGTTTTAATGGTGAATTTCATAGCTGCTTCCTTCATTCATTGCCTATTTTTATATTTACCTACGGAGGACACATTTAGATCAAATAGAGATATGCGCAAAAAGGTAGGTGTCCGAGGTGTTAGAATAGCAGAACATGTATGAAAAGATTGGTAATTTAAATGAAGCTCGAGATTTGCCTTTGCCTAACCCCAATGGAATCTAATGACCTAAATATATGTATGCATGCAACTCTATAGCCATATATAAAATATTATTTTTTTGCAAGAAAACGTTTCTATAGCCACGTGACACCATCCGTAAAACAAAAATAAAATCTAAGTTATAAATTGCTACTTTGACATGTAATCTTTAAATTCTTTTATAGTAATAATTATTGCTGTGTAGTGTCGGCTTAGAATAGCACTACCCCATTAATTCCAGTGGGTGCACGCAAGAGGCGACTAACGGTATTGGGACTTTTACGGGATTTTTGGGCGATGCGGTAGGAGACCCATCACCAACAACCTTTATTTCACCATCTTTTCCCCACTCAACTTTCTAAAGGTGGCTGAGGAATTTCTAATTCTTTAGCTCTGGCTACCCCTTATAGGGATTTATAGCCGTGAGTATATGTATGTATGTATGTAATAATTAGTAAATTGCCACCAGTTGATACATAGCGTGATACCATATGAATGGTTGATCTATCAAGCAGTACCGAGTTACCACACGTTGATGTGTTCCCGACACGGTCCGTACAATTTTGTCGCAATAGAAGCTAGTACTTCTCAGATGCCCTCTTTTCTACGGTTGTTTGCTTCTGAGCGCGCCCATGTAATTTCATCTATGATTTCGAAAGTAATCGTGTGTGACCAAACGATATTGCACCTCGGAACTTATAGCGTTCTTTAAAAGTTTTTTTTCTAGAACCTTTGAAAACGACTGGGTTGACATCGGATTGTACTTTGCTCCATTCACCGTATTTCCCTTCTTACCTCTTCTTTTTGCTCACATTTTCTATCCCTATTAAATAAATTTCCCAGTTATACAAATAGTTCCACTTTCTTACCCCCTATCACAATATCACATTCTGTCTCCAAAACCATTGTCTTGATTTCATCCACGTTCACCCTCATTCCTTTTCTTTCATGCACCGTTGATGCAAATAACAATTGATTGTCAGCATATAACTGGCATTATATGGTAGGCCCTGTTATTCTTAGTGCACTTTCGCGCAGTTCTGTTAAAACAGTTATCCATGCACATCATCATCATCTCTTCTCATATTTCAAGAATAATTTTGCAGGTTCTATACAACATTAGAACTATGGGTTGACTGTCCAAATCATTTAAAATCTATTAACTTACGCGTAGAAGTATTACATTGAAAATATATCCTCTTTCATATCATTAAAGAGGATATGCATTGAAGCTGCGATAAAGCAATCTCCCAATTAGAGGTTACGAGAGATGTTACAGTTACGTTACGTCCGGTTATTTCTTAAAAGAAATATTTCGACTCTCTCACTCAAATATTGTAGCGTTGACATAAAACCATGTGGTAAAATAGAGATATGAACATCGTGTCCATTTAAATTTTATTATACGTTATTTATACAACCGTGATAGCCCAGTGGGTAGAACACTTGGTTATCGTGCAAGCGACTAGTGTTCGAATCCTGGGTCGGGCCTACACCAATTTGTCTTTTCTAAAGACATATGTGTGGTTAATTTATCATGGTTGTTAACGGTGAGGGAAAACATCGTGAGGAAACCCACATGGCTGAGTTGTACTTAGTCATGTGACAGTGTATTCGTACAAAACAGCGATAGGCCTGCCCCCTACGAGTATCACGTGAGTACACTGTCCGTCCATGCAAAACGTGGGTACTCTGAACACCAGGTGACAAAGTCACGTGATGTTCAGAAGTATTAGTACCTCTGCCAACCCCTTCGGGGATATTCGGCGTGAACGTTTATGTTATATGTTATGTTATGTTATACGCTATTTTATAAAATTAAACCTAAACAATAATATAATAATCATAGTGATGCTTACTAGTAGTTAAAAGCAAAGTTTGTAAAATCAAATCAATATGTAGCCGGGTTTCCTAACAGAATGTGCCTTTGGGTTGAATTTAGTGATTGATAAATTTTAGGTACCTCTAACACACCAATACGTCCCCCTAAAAACTTGGGTCTGTCATACTGACAACTCACTTCAAAGGAAAATGTCCCTTTATATCATCTTTGTACTGTATGAAACCTTACTCAACAGTATCCTATGTCATACCCTTATATTCGTTACACACAATGAATATGGTAAAGTCGTACTACATATTGTACTTGTAAAATAAATATCAAACGTTTATGCTAGCAAATAAAACCCAAATCAATCATGGTTTAGTTCAGCTACTTAGCGCTAACAGAAATGCAAGATGTTTAACGAAGATTCGCGACATGTAGAATTAAATCCAATCCATGACAGAAAGCTTTGGCTCTCACTTTACCGTACCTGCATGCTGTACAGTCAAGCACAGATGCATCCGTAGATATCAACATCAATCGCACTCTTATCTTCAAGCAGGAAAAATAATTCCCCTGTCAATTGTATCAACATGTTCTTGACTGTACCACATATTATTAGTGCTGTACCTCAACGAGTCCGATATTACAATAGGAAACATGTTACAATATCGTAACCGTACTGAATTAGGTAAGGCGCGTATCGTTGCGTGCGTCTGCGCACCCATTTGACACAGTTTGCAACAATGGTCGTCGTTATGGTGGTTGCGTGCGCAACCTGGGTTTGTCTTTCTTCAACGTATTGATCAAGTCCTTGCAGGATCTTAACTTGAATGCGTTTTGATTTGAGAAAGAGTAAGTTAACATACTGAATTTGACATGGTTCGTGTTTCAATCGGCTAGCTGAGGTAATCTGTATTACAAACGTTTTTTACTCGTATGATAGGTCATTGGTTACAACACGGCCTATTATACAGACGTGGGTTCAAATCCCGGGTTAGGCCTACACCAATTTATGTCTTTTAAAAAATCTCATGTGTGGTTCATTTATCATGGTTGTTAACGTTGACAGAAAAACATCGTAAGGAAACCCACAGGGTTTTATTCATACAAAACGGTGGTAAGAAGTTATTTTTAAACGCATTTGTAAGAATTTCTTATCCGTTTCAAATACATCTTATTTTTTTAAATATACTGATTTAATGTTGTCTTAATGTAATTTAGGAATAGGCTACAGGAATTTTAGACCAAAAATAAACTTGACTTTAAATTAACTTTCTTTTATTTGTCTCGACGTCAATGCAGCTGATACATTTAAACATTTGTTCCTAAAGAATATTTGTGGGTGGTCATATGAATGGTGGAGGTACAGGTACAATACACATATATGTGAAAGTATTAATTTTGTATAATTTTCACAGAAACTACTAGTTGCATGCACGTAATAGCTAATATGTCACTTTCCATATGCATGTTAACAGTCGTTTCTACATATGGGCAGAGTTTAGTGATTAGGTGCGTACTGACTGTGACTCGGAAGTTTGCTGCGGTACACATGCCGCGCAAGGCAGCCCCGGTCTGTAAATTTTCTTCCTCACGCGGCAAGGCCGAGCCACGATGAGGCTGAAGCACGCACGACACTCAGATTTACTTGTACTTGAACAGACACCACCCAACTAACACACAACGAATGAGCCAGGCAAAACACTAACGTCTTGAGTAGGCTTTGCCTCGCTCAGTCAGTACGCGGCTATAGTCGTTCAATGGTAATGGTCAAAATACTTAATTGACTGTACTTCCAAGCTGTGTATCTCCAACATAGCGGCAGTTCAATCAATTGTATGAAAACCTATAAATATAGAGTAAAGAGCAAGTATAATAGTAAATTAAGATACAAATAAGTCAAGTTAGAAATGGCAAATATTTAACACGACAACTGAAATCCTTTTTAGGCAACTTACTATCAAGTCACAAAAAAACTAACTTAGCAGTGATTAAATATCTTAGCAACTATTAAACTATACAAGCAACAAAATGCTAGGATCAAAAAACTAAAAATACGGCTACTGTAAGGTATCAAATATATCAAGCGGGATCTCTGTAAAACTGGTTCAGTTAATATAAAACCTAATGTGGCGACAATTTTTTCTGCGGGGATATCATACATTCTTCACTGGCAACTATTGGGTTTCATTATATAAATACACATCTGGCAGCGATTTTTAGGTACCTTTAATAACCTTTATTTGGATATCAGAATATTGTTTGCAGATTCGTAAATTCTTGAAAAGGCGGCAAATGCGCTCGCTTGCTTTTTTATTTTTGTGACTATAATATTAAGTAAATTACATATTATGTGTATTGAAGAAAAAAATAATAAAAATAAAATAAATTGGGTTACGTTAAAAGTTGCTTCACCCAGCCTAATGGGCAGATGCAATTAAGTTAGGGAAGGAAAACAGAGAGAGGAAGGGGGGGCGAAGCCCCCCGCATTAAAAAACAATTAATCACCACAATTGTATTTGTGCTAGGTTAGGTTAGGGTTAGCTTGTGTTCCTTAGAGCGGAAATAGAAACCCCACGAAGCGGGGTGACGTCGACCCGACCTAACAAGGTAAGGTTAAGTTGTGTAGGTGTAGGTTCATTTAAAACAGGGAATGTTAATAAAATAGACCAAGAATAGTTTTATAGCATGTCACAATTTGGTTAATTTAGATCCCTACAAATGTAGCCAAAAGTATTTTTTTAAGATCTTGTTTGTATTTATTTCAAACCTTGGCCATGTTTATAGACAACACCATTTTAGAATTTATGAAAGCCTATTTTAACTTTTTTATCCGCCAATAATTTGTCGCCTTAAAAGAAATTCAATTGCCACAAAAGAAAATCACTGCCAGATAAAATTTAAATAAAACCTCAAAACTCATTAAAAAGCCGCCGCTTTCTAGTTAAGATGCTTCCTCTAATTAGTCGCCAAAGTAGATTATTTACTATCCATTTTCAGTTTTTTACGACCCGAAATGGCATCAATTTGTCGCCGCGTTAAATACATGCCGTTAGAAATTACATTACACAATTACAGTAAGGTATATTTTAAACCTGAGACGAAAGCGAGGGCTATAAGGAACCGAGCCCTTCTTGCATTCATTGATACTACGTTGAACAAATAATACTAGTGGGTAACCCTGGCGCGACTACGTCGCGTCCTATAAAATGAGTTTATTTTGAAATTTTCCGACCAATCACAGCGCAGCTCTTTTGAATTTCTAAAGATTTTTTCTGATTGGCCGTTTTAAAAAAATCCGATCAATCACAGCGCATCTCTGACCGACTAAAGTTTGCGCGCGCTTAAGACACTCAAGCAACGTCTATGGGCCAAAATCAAAACTTTGAAATTCTGTAACAATTAACTTAATCCAGTTACATCAGATGTCTGAATTTTGTGCACACCACGGCCGCAAACTGTACAAAACGATACCTGAACCAAATTTCTAGCTTAACTCATCGCGTCACAGGCTTCCGGGCAAGAAAGAGGCTTACAGAAATCCATACTAATATTATAAATCGGAAAGTGAGTTTGTTTGTTTGTTTATTTGTGCCGCTTTCACGCCGTAACTACTGAACCGATTGCTTTGAAATTTTGCAGACGTATAGTTAGAAGTCTAAATTAAATAATAGAGTACTTTTTATCCCGGAAAAAATTATATTCCCGAGGGAAAACTAAAATATTGTTTAAATATTGCTGGATGGATTGGAGATGTCGCTGTGAGTCGTATAAAACAAGGTCATATATTGCAAACGAATATAAACATGTAAATTTAGAAGCTAAATGATACGATAATGTATCCTTGAAAATGAGGAATTCCCGAGGGATGACGTAAAATTTGTTTTATCTTCTAAACTTTTTTTCACATGTACTTATCCTGAAATAGCTATAAATAAATGAATTACTAATTGGTATAAGTTTTGAAGTAGTTCTTGAGGTATGCAATAGATGGCGCTGGGTGTTTTTTTAAACCGTCGTGGTATCGGTTTGTTTCATGATTCTTATCATATATTTTATGGAACTAAGGGGTTGAAATAGCAACTGAAAGTTAGTATAGAGATTTTTGACATTTCTGTATTTAGAAAAACGAAACTTGGTGCGATTGACTGTTATAACCACCTACAAAAACGAATTTATGAAATTCATCCATCAATCATTCATGAGTATATATGTATATAGTGTGTAGTGTAGTATAGTGTAGCCATAGCTTCGGAGATAGTAATTCATTATCCACTTTTGGAAGTTGAATGGAGAAAAGGTAGTCAAATAAAGGATTTTAGTGATGGGTCTCCAACTGCATCGCCCAACAATCACTTAAAAAGCCTCAATGTTCTTTATATCCTTTGCATCGCCCGCGGGAATATAAGTATAAAAAACAAGAAGTTGAGATAGTGTCTTGGTAGTTTGGATGTAAACTGGATGCAAAAAATGTAGTCCACGCGGACGTAGTCGCGGGTAAAAAGCTAGTAATATATAAAGAAAGATAAAGATCATATAAGTCTTTTTGTATAGGTGCAACTACTCTTTTGCTTGACGATGAAAAATATTTTACGAAGTAAACTTCAGAGCAATCATGAACACATTATGAGCATGTGTAGTGAAAATAAAATTGCGATATAAAAAAATATATACAGGACAGCCGAGTTCCCCTAAAATACCCAAAGAACGATGGAATACACACATGGCTGAATTATACTTAGTCATGTGACAGTGAATTCGTACAAAACGGCGATAGGCCTGCTCCCTATCACGTGAGTACACTGTCTAAGCAAAACGTGGGTACCTTCTCTGGACACTAGATGGCGCTGCCATGTGAGTTCAGAAGTATTGGTACCTCTGCCAACCCCTTCGGGGATAAACGGCGTGAACGTTTATGTTATGTTATGTAAATATAACAACAAATTTATAAATAAAACAACTTTTGATATTCGTTACACTTTCGACATAAAAATCACGTGAAATATAAAAAGAGTTGTAAGCACGAAAGGTCATAGATGACTGTAATTAAGGGCGTCCCACGAAAAAGTGAGAACCTTGAAACGGCATTTGGGCTTCCCCCTGCCGTTTCCTCACCTTTAATAGAACTCGTAAAACAAGCCATCTATTAGCAACTATGATAACTATAGATTATAGCGATATAGATGTAGATATAGCGCCATCTACCAAAACAGTCTCGTACTACGTTGTACGATCGGCGCGCCGTATTGATATATGTGTTAATTATGTTTCGCTAAGTGAATATTGTTATAAAAATAAAACAAATACTTCAACAGTACAATAACTTTATTTCCACAAAACTTATTTCTTGATACCTTTGGAATATAGCAGGGGAACATGTCGAGAAGAATGTTGGTGTCGTGATGATACATTTCACGTGACATAGTAAAAGGGGTTTATGTTATTCTTAACCGACACAACAAAGTGTACGTGGATGGCAGTAGAAATGAAGTAACGTGTAATTATATAATAATAATATCTCGACGTCAAAAATCCACACTTGAACAAAAAATCGACTCAAATTATAGAACAGGAGTAGGCATTTTTTTCATGAATACTTACTTACTACTGATTCAACATAAGTAAATTATAAAACCCAAATAATTTTCATGAAAATTATCATTTTATTGAGATGGTGCAGAAAGCAAAAGGCAATTCTTAAGGTTCTTTTCAATATTAAAAACTAAGTTATAACTAGGTATTTGTAGGCACAGATTCATGAATACCTGTTTGTAGTTTCTTGTTTGAAGGAGGCTATAAATGTGCGTCTTTTGTACTTGTTCATTTAATTAATTAGAGGTTTGTTCAAAAGTTTTCTTGATTATCTAAATTCACATTTCCCGAAATTTTACGGCTGAAAATATACTTCAACTCATATAAAATAGTTTTTACGCCAAATTGTGCAAGATAGCTATATTAAATAACTTATCCACCGCGACTAAATAACTTAAATAATAAAAGAGACAGAAGTTCGGAATATACCGGACTTAAGAGGGTTATTTATTGTTAAATTAACAGTCTGTTAATATCAGTGCTAATCTTTAATATATTCGAGCACATGCATCGTTCGTTTTACTGTGTTGAAAAAGCATGGCATGGTGATGGTGCTGTTAATCTTTAAATTAATATACTTTTACGTTTTTTTTAAATACAAAAGTAAAGGTGCGTTTAAGAGCACTATTATCACAGTTGATGAGCCTAGTTCACGTGCATTAGATACAGTAGCCGTGTTCTCCAATGATTTCTCCCTGTCGGTATTGTGGGACGAAAATACACTTTCTTCCATCATCTCAGTTGAACTGAAATTAATTCATAATATATAAGTATAGGCTCAATTGGGTATGATAACTTTTTCACAATTTATTACAAAATACAAAGTTCAATGAAAGACTAAAAATTTATAAATATCAGCTCCTGGTCTATTTTACTTACTCTGTTAATTGAACTTGGCGAGATGATTGAGGTTCCTGATTTATTGCATATTTCTCATCCCCTTGTAAAGCAATACGTTTTTGGAGCCTAAATCAGAATTAATAGCACATGAATGAAATACAATGGATCAAAATAATTGATCGAAGAACGGTTCGAATACATATATTAAGATAATTATATATTTTTTCTTAAAAAGTAGAAATATGACTAAAGTGGAGAAGTGTAATACACATCATATAAATAAAAAAAAACACCCAGATTTGAAAGAAAAGTTAGAAGGTAAGATTATTCACGGAACATAGCTATAGGGTAAAACGTAACAAGCATATTTACAAAACAGAATAAATAGCAGCAGGTATTTTTAATAATGCATTCATCGTGATCCGAAGGAGAAGATAAAAGAATACTTATTTTACGAATAAAAAACAAACTAAAATACTGTCGCAAGGTTGAGGATCTTCATCACAGAGCGTGAAACGTTTAACGCGTTACACCACTTCGATCTTGGAGCTAAGAGTCGAAATTGACGATTATATTAGGATTGCGAACGAACAATATAATATATGGCAAAACTTTTCGACTATGTTCCGTGCAATATCTATACTAATATTATAAAGCTGAAGAGTTTGTTTGTTTGAACGCTAGGATCTCAGGAACTGCTAAATCAAATTGAAAAATTCTTTTTGTGTTGAATAGTCCATTGATTGAGGAAGGTTATAGGCTATATATCATCACGCTGCAACTTATAGGAGCAAAGAATCAGCGAAAAATGATGCAAAAACGGGGATAATTATTCATATTTTAAGGCTTTCGTTGTGTGCGCTGCGAAACGGTGTAAGTTACCCAAAAAGAATGTATGAAAGAATTATTTCTCTTTAAATGATCTAAAAAAATGTCCGAGACAGTATATGTCTATCTTTTAAGATTGACTCACTATGACTATTTTTATGGTATTTTATCAAATTTTGTCGAAATTAATGAGTTATTGCCAATTATTTGCGATAATGTTTTATCAACATAATATTAATCCTTGTCCAAATAAATGTTTCGTTGATTAAGAGTATTTAATTGTGAACAAAATTGTCCTTGACAGCACTTAATTTAAATTAACATCTTAGAAGAAAATACAATTTTAAAATTATTCCGCAACAAAATTCACACGCGTGCATGAAGCGCAAGACAAGACGGACTGACTGACTAATCAATGCTCAGCCGAAACTACTATACTTATAAACCTAAAATTTATAGAGTGAAGCTGTGTAGTGTCGGTTTAGAATATCACTACCCCATTTCCTCCGGTGGGTGTACGTAAGAGGCGACTAACGGTATTGGGGCTTTTAATGGATTTTTCGGCGATGCGGTTGGAGACCCATCACCAACAACCTTTATTTTACCATCTTTTCCCCACTCAACTTTCCAAAAGTGGCTGAGGAATTTCTAATTCCTTAGCTCTGGCTACCCCTTCTAGAGATTTATAGTCGTGAGTATATGTATGTATGTATAATAAAGTAAAAAAAATGTGATGACACTATGTAAAAAAACCCTTCTTCTCTTCGCATGACAGAGACCCTCAACGGGTCAGTTTCATTCAACAGTTTTATTCATTCCAGTCGACGGGTCATATTTCAGTTTGACGACGTGAAACTCTATACTTTTGACAGTACGAAGTCTGTCGGGTCAGCTAGTATAAAATATGCCTAAAGTGTTTTATTGGTAGAAAAATTTGTACTTACAATTTTGCATTCATTATCTGAGCCCTCTGTTTAGCGAACCTTTTTTTAATATTTTTTCCCTTTTAGGGATTTATAGCCGTGGGTATGTATGTTGTTCAAAATTTTTTTGTTTAATTGGAAATTTTCGATTTTCTGCACATGTTTGTTTCCTTTATTTAATTTTCCGACGTTATTATAAGGTAAACAATATTTTTAATCTTACTAAAAAGATATGTAAAAACATCACATAAATTTAAAGCAAAAAGATAATAATTGTTTCAGCTGGATTTACAGAACATTAGGATAAAACGAGCGTATTCACAAAACAGAATTATGCGCAGTATTTTTAATCATGCATTTATCATCATAACCGAAACAAAATAATTTTACGAGGAAAGAAATAAACAAAAAGCATGTCCCGGATAGAAGATTTGAACTCACGCCCACATCAACAGCGCATGGCCCCTAATGCGTTGGACCATTTCGTACTATCTAAACAGGGTGAAATTAACGATAATATTACGATTGTTATCAAACTTATAATGTAAAGCAAAACAAGCGACTATGTTGCGCACAACCAAAATAAATTATCTAAAAAGCGCGGGAAGCGGCAAGCAGCTCTATTACAGAAAAATTCGACACAAGCTCTGCGCATGAAGGCTAACAGCCATCTGCGCCGCCCCGTTCTCCGCACAGGGACCCGCTCCAGATTGACATTGAAATTTAGGGTTTTTGCTTTATAACTCCATAATTAGGATGAAAAGACTAAAAATTATTCATACAGATGATAGACTACTCAGTTGTCTACGCAAATATTACGTAATCGATAACATATATGCAGTATTCTGACAGCAATATCAGACTTTACGATAAAAAAGCCCCCCACATATTATTTTTTTTCTTAGTCGATTATTATTGAAATCGAATGAGAACCGTCATTATTAAAGAAAAGATATTGAACTTGAACATATATTTTATTTAGAGTGTGATTGTTTCATTGAGCAGGTTTCATTGAGTTTGAAAACTACCAAAATCAGTGAAATTTTCGAGGGAGGCCCTTAAAGTAATACTGAAATGTTACAGGTTGTTATCAATGTAGGTCGTGCCACTCATGTCGTTGGATCAATAGTCCGATACACGGTTTCTGAGAATGGGATCAATAATTTACTACACGGCTTCAACTCTACACCAAACCATTTAAAACTATCGTGTTACCGGTTATAACGTTAGTAGTAGTATTATTCAAATATCTAAGGATTCTTCTTTTATTGTTCGCCACTTATGAAATTTAGACTTTGTTGTGCATGAAACCTCATGTGGGGATTATTTTATCAATCAAGGGCTTTTTTTTTCCTTTGAATTGAACTTATGACATTTTGCTTAATCATAGTCTATAGCACTCCTGACTAGTGTAGCTTTCCCATTATGAAATAATTTTCATGATTGGTTTCGTGTTTCCGAATATTAGCCTTCTCAAACAAAGTTAAAAACTGACAATCTCTTTTAAATATTAGTATGTGTGATCTCATAGTATTACAAGTTCTAAACTTTTGGCTTACATGATGTTCATGTATTATTGCAACTCACTCAATACCACCAGGGATTATTCCATGTTAAACTGAAGAATGTAGCATCTTTGGATGCTACAGGCTAGGTATATTCTCAAAACTCAGTTATTTCCTTCAATGACTGAGTCATATTTAGTCTAACAAAACAAAGATGCCTGAATCTTATCTGCATAAATGGTTCATCCCCCGAATTAGATGACATGTAAGACATAACAGATAGAAGACAGTAGCTCACTTCTAAAGTGGCAGATTCGGTCTCACACACCTTACGCTAATACAGGTAAAAATACATACATACATATACTCTTGGCTATAAGCCAAGGAATCAGAGCTAAGGAATCAGAAATTCCTCAGCCACTTTTGGAAGTTGTGTGGGGAAAAGATGGTGAAATAAAGGTTGTTGGTGATGGGTCTCCAACCGCATCGCCCAAAAATCCCTCAAAAGCCCCAAAACCGTTAGTCGCCTCTTACGTACACCCACTGGAAGAAATGGGGTAGTGCTATTCTAAGCCGACACTACACAGCAAATACGACACTGTACAGGTAAAAAGTGGATACTACAGTACCAAACTACCAATTGCAAGACCATCTCTACCACACTTCAGAAATAACCAAGTAGCACGAATCCTAAGCAATATTGGAGACCAAGTCGACATAAACTCAGTAAGCAGTTGCATTCAAATCGATTTCGGCGCGGGCGCAAGAATCCGGTAACAATTAACAACTCCTACGCAGCCGACCAACTGGGTTGCACTTGTTGCGTCATTACTGTTTAGAAATAACATGTATTTTCCATATAATAATGTCAAAATCATTCTTTAATTGTGCTAGGAAATTTTAATTCAAGAGCCGACAAATTAGCTAACGTACGCATTGGTATAAAGATGAATCAAAGCTTTAAAATTGTACATTTAGTTTTGTTGAGTGCCTTTAGTGCCTACCTACTACATAAAAACGCTAATGAAAGAGATGATCAGTCTTTTTAAGAAGGGGAAGAAATGGGCTTATAGTCAGTTTTCTTTCCTATCAATTCTCTTACTCATTTATTTTGGTTAAAGGTAGATCTTATGCTCATTAGGCAATCCCCTGCGGGCTATGGCAATGGCCTATACTATATTATGGTACCTACCTACTTGCTATTTTGTGGCTTAACTTTACTGATTGTGTTAAAAATAGATTTCTTAATAATTATGCATGTGCACATGCAGGCTTGAATGTGTACATAACATACATATATTCGTGTCAAAATATATGAAGTTATGTTTATAGCGCCACCTACATATAAGACGAAGAACTATTAACTTACTTGCATAGATCGATAACACACTAGTTACTTACTTGTTTTCCTATATTGCAATAGATGGCGCTATAATTAAATCTTCGACACTACCGAGTCATTTATCGATACAGCTGCTATTGTTTGTATTTATTGCTATTATTTTTATCTGAAGCTGTAAAAATATATTTATAAAAGAACACTAACCTTTTTCGCCTTGTTTCGGTTTGGGTGATATTTCCCACTGATGGCGAACCTTTTGCGCCCAGCTTAACGGACTTTTTCGACCTCTGCTTCTCTCATGAACTCTGAAATATTGAATAAATGGTTTATGGATAAATATTACATTTTAATTTTTGAATAATTATTCTATTGTCAAAATTAATATTAAGTCTGTTTTTCTTGTCAACTTTAAACTTACACAGAGCTTCAGAATTAGAAGTCCTCAGCGACTTTTGGAAGCAAATTACTTATTTAAAAACCGAAATTCTAAGAAAAACGACATAAGCGGGAAGAAATAGGTAAGTACGATTGTAAGCTAATCTAGCAAATACTTACTTACATATACTCACGCCCATTGCTCCCATTGGGGTTGGCAGAGTAAAGATCGCCACTTTGTACTATCCTGACAAATCTATCTTGCTTCTGTCACATTCAACGTTCTTCTTATACATGCTCTTTTATTAGCAAATAATTTATACAAAAATAATGAAATACTTGTTCCTTTAATATAGTTATGTTGCTGCCCTGGTAATATGTGGTGCTGCGGACGATACGATAACACCAACTTGTTTGTTCTACACTTAACACCCACTACTTGACCTAGATGGGCTGATGGCAAATATCTCATTGTGCGGTCGGTCTGTCATTATGTGGGTCAATTTTATGAACATTATTCTATCTTTTAAACTTTACTGTCTTTCAAAAAGTTGGCTTACTTAAAGGGAATATCGGAGTAATATTTTGGTTCATTTAATATTAACAGACATTTTATTCATTGTAGACTTTTTACTTAATTGTGAGTATACATATAAACTCATTATATAGTTGATCCGTGGATGTCGTTGTAAAAATAAAAGAAAGTTAAGTTGAATTGATTGCCGTGTAGTGCCGGCTTAGAATGTCGCTACCCCTTTCTACCCACGGGTGTCGTAAGAGGCGACTAAGGGTATCGGGGCTTTTTATTGGATTTTTGGGCTATGCGGTTGGAGACCCATCACCAAAGACCTTTATTTTACTGCCTTTTCCCCACTCAACTTCCAAAAGTGGCTGAGGAATTTATAATTCCTTGGCTCTGGCTACCCCTTCTAGGGAATTATAGCCGTGAGTATATGTATGTATGTATGTATGTTAAATTTATGACATTCTACAGTTTGATGCGTGGTTCCCTGGCACAGGTTTTTGTTTACTCAAAGGATTACTCCAATCTTATGCTTTTTATTCTTATTTTTAACTAAGCAAATATTTTTGTATCGGTATTTAATATATTAATTATACCCGCTTACGACAGAAATATTAATTGACTGTAGTGTGTGCAAAACAAACGCAACGAATGACGATTCATATAATGAATATTATTTACATTAAAATGTAAAGTGTAATACTTACATGACAATTTGCTGTTGATCATTTTTCTCATCATCAGAGACATCGACCCACTCATCACTGCGGTCGCTGCGGTCGCTGGCGCTGGTCTCACTGCTGGGCACCTGGAACGCTATCTCCTGCCCGTTGAAACTTATCATGGACCTCTGACCGTAAATACTATTGGTTTTCTGCTCACTTGACAACGTCGACTGACTTATGTTCGACACTGTATCGAAAGAAAGCCGTTTCTGCACCGCCGACGGCAACAGCCTCTTATTACTCCGCATTTTCACAAAACTAGGGCTATTTGGTATGCTTTCGTAACAATGAGACAACGAAACCCCGTCGGCATGCTTTATCGTATCATATATGTTTTCTCCTTCATTGTATGATGTATACTCAGTCGAAGCAATCGAATGTCTACTGCCACTCGAACCAGGGCTTATGTTCTTGGTTTTTGATGTTCTCGACGGTATCTTTTCATAAATTCTCTCCGATCCAATTTTTTCATAGCTAATAGTGGAAGCTCCGCTAACTGACTTAGTAATATTATAATTTTTGACACCACTCGAATAAGGCCGGTAATCTTCAGCGATGTGAATGCCAGAGCTCGACGTGTGGCAGTAAGGTTTTATGGGTGATTTGCAATACTCATAACCGTTATCACTGTCGCCGTCCCCGCGCGTCCGCTCCTCAAGTTGGTCGTCGCACATTTCGTAATTGTGGACACTACTCTCATCACCTTCTGGATGGGAGCGCATTTCGAGGAGGCATTGGTATATATTTTCTTTAGACGAAGCGACACATTCATCTTTACTTTCTTTAGGTATTTCAGGAAGCGGACAGTTGATCTTCGAATTTCTGTCCATTTTCTTCACCGGTGCTATATTTTCACTGGGTACATATGGTTCTAAAGGCTCGTAGTCGTCTTCTTCGATAATTTTACTCGCAGGTTTTGTTGTCGTCCCAATGATAATATCTTTATTATAAGCCTCTACCAAACTACTTTCAAAATCTGGATTATGCTCATGGTTTATACTAACGATAGACATGTTCGAAGAAACTGATATATTTTCGTTTTGAATTTCAAAATGATTGCATTGACTCTCCGCCATAGAACCCGTAGGTGTAGCGGAGTTATCACTTGAAATTGTAATGTTAATTGAGTTAAGTGAATTTTCTAATGCAGTTCGATCGCATTCGGAGTAAATCTGCGCAGTGCTTTTCCTACGCCATAAGAATGACTCATTTGGAGCTATCTGACAGGTGACATCTTGATATACTTTTTCTTTGTTTGATATTATAATGGCATTTTCAAAATGTTTTGTTTCAGTTTCATCGGATAGTGCGGCAGTTTCTGTTTTTTCGCAAGATTTACTGGTTTCTTTTTGGTCTGCATCTTCGTGAATTATCTCAACTAGCTTCAATGGCATTTTTTCGGAGTGTATATAACTAGTTTTGTATTTTCTTTTATCATATATAGGTTCCTTTTTCTGTAAAACTGAGTTTTCTCTTTTTAAAGTGGATGTTGAGTCGCTATTGGTACATGAAGTGGGTTTCAATGTTTTAATTTTTGGGACGCCATCTTTGACAATTATATTTTTTGTTAATACTAAAGTTGACTTCTTTTCGGGAACTTTTGGTTTATCTTTAGCGATTATTTCATTTTTATTCTCATTAACATTTTTCCTAGTTAAAGTATTCGATTTTGCTATAATTTCGCACTCAAATTTCTGTATTGCATGTTTTACTACATTTGATTGTGCAGAGTCTTTGCCATCGGAAACTTTTCTTGCAGGAGCTTTTACTGGTGTACCGTCTACTGAATCTGAGCCACTTTGATATTGATGTTTTGATCGATTTTTGGTTAATTTGGGTATTTTATTACTATCTGATTTTGATCGTATTACTTGTATTTTGGATGATTTATTATCGGTAACGACTAGTTTATCTATTGAATCGAAGCTTGAACATCTTTTTTTCCCAAATCGTTTTCTAGAACCTTTTCTTTGGCGCACAACAATTTTGATATTTGGGCTGGAGCTCAGGGCAGAAGAAGACGTAGAATTTACATTTCCCGAATGTTTGGATTCATTTTGCAAATTTTCTATAGTTTTAGCTAGTTTTGAAGCCGTCACAGATCCATTTTGAGATTCTTTAACTAAGTTATTAAATTTTTTGGTGAGTTCCGAAACCTTGTTACTAGGTATCGTCATTGTAGTTTTGGCTGCTAGAGGAGGTCTGCGATGTGATACCGAAGCATTTTTAATTTTAAAACTTATTTTTCTTTGTTGCTCTAACTTTTTCTTTAAAGTGACTAATTGTGATTTTGAGTCGATTTCTGGTTTACTTATAATATTTTCTTTACTTTTGATTCCTCCTCCTGTGCTTCTCGTATCATCGCTTTCAGTGGTAATAACTATTTGAGCATAATGTAATTTTGGATCTTCTTTGCAAACAATCGTCTCTGTATGTAATGTCGGTTGCGTATCAGTTACTGTTGAATTTAAGAATGCTTCTTTCGCAGCGTTAATAGACTTCATCCTGCTGTTCAAATAAGACCTTGGCGGTGGTTTTACTGGGATATTGTATGTTTCGTTTTTGCACAAAATATCATTTTTCCTCACATCAGGCGATAAAAAGTTCTGAAGGATTGCTTTTATTCGTTCTTGCTCCTTTGATTCCGTATTGAGGGTGTCGATTGACGTGATCAGGCTATTTGTGGCGATCGTTCCACCGTCCATGTTGGTTTTCATTTGACTACTATCACCTCGATTTCAACCGCATCTGGAACAAAACATTAATCACAAATAAGTGAATGTCTAATTGCTTACTCAATGTGAGTAGTAATGACTACTCCGAGGAAGTGTTTTGTTTCATTTGTACATGATCTCATTTTTTGTTGTATTGATTGATGTATAATATTTACAGTTAAGCTGAGTTATGTCATGGACCAATTGAAGATATTGAAATTAATTATAAGCAAACTACATTGTAGGCCGATTGCGCAGCGAAAGTGTTTTGTGTAATTTCCATTGTATGGTGTTTCCCAGTTTTCCTGGGTGATTGTGCTTTCAATGTTGCATTATTCTAGACACCTATGCATTCTCACGAGATTGCATTTAAGATATGTCTTGTTAATTACTCCGTATAAGTGTATGAAGTCATTACACTAGTTTGAGAGGAGGCTGAGAGGAGAGACAAGAAAATTAATGTTTTTTTAAGTACCTACATGTATTAATATTTGTCTCCCTAATAGTAAGAGTACCAAATACATATACTTACGGCTATAAATCTTTACAAGGGGTAGCCAGAGCCACTTTTGCAACTTGTGTGGGGATAAGATTGCAAAACAATGGCTTTTGGTGATAGGTTTCCAACCGCATCGCTTATCACTTCATCACTTAAAAAGTCCCAATACCCTTTGCCGCCTCTTACGAACACCCACGGGAAGAAATGGGGTAGTGCTACTCTAAACCGTCACTACACAGCTTAAAACATAAATATTTAAGATAGTAGTGTTTTGCGAAATAATAATACATTATAGGTCACGTTACTCGCACTTTTTTTTTGTCAATTGTTCACAACCTTCATAAGAAGTTGGGAAATGCTCATTATCAGCTCATGTAGAATATGTTGGTAACTGAACGATAAAATCAGTTATCTCAAAGTCATTGGTTACACAAAACTTACTTAAAAAAATAATTTTCAGGTTTACAAACAGTTTTATCATCAACATTGCCTTTCTTTCCAATTCAGTGTAGAATAAGAAATTAGCACCACAGATTATCTCATAGCACTAATCCAATACTTGTCTTGGTGTCGTAAGAAACGACTTAAAAATTGGGAATTTTAAGTGGTCTTTGGGCGATGTGGTTTTGGATACCGGTCACAAAATATCCCCTATTCTTTATTTTAAAATAAGTCTTTCCGCCACCAAACCTCCAAAGGTGGCGGTGGAATCTGAAGCTTCGCTACCTCTTTTTGGGTTTTACCCAAGAGGGTATATGAATGTATGTTTAACATAAACAAAACGTGCAAGATCCTATATTGCAGTATAGGACAAATGATTTAGTTTCGACACTACGCAATACGTTGAAAAACCAAATAATTAAATAGTGCCCGCGCACTTCTGTCTAAGAATGTGCAGCTGCAAACTCTACAATGATAATTTTATCAATTGATTTGGTGATATGAAAGGGTTAAGCTGATGAAGCAATGGCATGCAAATTAATTAACTTGTGGATATTTAACACTCGGTTTCGATTCTTTAATGTTGATTTTATATATTCTTTGAAAATTTGAAAAGTATTAGATTTAATACCTTTCGATTATTATTATTTTTATATCACAGACTTACAGTTAAGGTTATGATTGATTATCTAATGATCTATTGCATTAAAATTTATAGGGATGTGGTTCTAGATTTAAAATTAGTAATAATTTTAATGTGTTTTTTTTATCCTGTTGGTCCAGTTGAATGTTATATTATAATAAATAAATGAACTGCTGAATTTCATAGATTAGGACAATGCCGGTTTGATTAAAGTTCACGGTATTATTAATTAATATATTTTAACAATAATATATGTTAAACAACCATTACAATACCTACAACATTAAAATTAACAACAGAACTTAAGGTATTTGAATACTTGTAAGAATTACAAATTTACATTTCATTCGTCCGAAGGATATTTAAACATTAAATAAATGACATAAGATGATTACTCGTAGAGCTGGTAAGGTGCCGACGTCCAGGGGTCCGGGAGGTTCCGTTTTCAGGAGGGAATAAAAGACGCTTGTGTTCTCTTCAAGTTCTGTATTAATTGTGATCATTTGAATAATTGGGCATTACAAGTGCCCTCTGTACAACAATAGCGGAAGCTTCTAGAATACATAGCAAATCGACCGTTAAAACGGTTCTCTATTATTTCGAATGCTCCCCAGGCGGCACTGACACGGGGGTGTCCTGCTGTCCTTGATCAGCACGATGCTCCCAGGATATAAAGCTGGACCACCGCCGCCAGAAGCTCTGGTATATCTGTTGGAGTTGACGAAATAGTGTAAGCTTCGATTCTGGTACATCAGTCAGGTCGTGGTCTGGGAGGGCTGTCAGTGATCGGCCAAATAAGACGTGAGCTGGTGTTAAGGTTGGGAAATTGTCAGAATTGGAATTGGGTATGGGACAAAGAGGTCGGGAATTTAGGATTCCCTCTATCTGGGTAAGTGTTGTTGAAAACTCCTCATATGTGAGCAACGCTATACATATCGTCATGATTTTGACACATTAAGACACGTTATTCGTGGATAGATATTTAGTATATCTAATCGAAAGGCGTTTACGACGCCTTCCTCTTTTAGCTAAGACACGGTTTAAATGAACACAGCGATAAAAAATAACCAGTCTAAACGAGATTTTAACGAAATAAAGAGGAATTCAATTACAAATACAACATAACCTCCCAGACAGAGTTAACCCTAAAGGAATGAGGAAAGATAGGAAAAAACAACCAACTCACGATTTCAGGCCGATACTTAGCCCTCTCACAATCCTGGTAGCTTCTCAATCTTCTCCTTCGGTGGTTTTTCTGTCCCAAAAAAAAAACGACGTAGTCTCAGCAGGATTCCAGCTATTTTCTCTCAGGGATTTTCGATTTACTTTTCTTCCTTTTTACGTTGAGCGCCAAATGATTACTCGTGGAGCTGGTAAGGTGCCGACGTCCTCTGTCTGGGAGGTTCAGTGTTCAGGAGGGAATAAAAGACGCTTGTGTTCTCTTCAAGTTCTGTATTAATTGTGATCATTTGAATAATTGGGCATTACAAGTGCCCTCTGTACAACAATAGCGGAAGCTTCTAGAATACATAGCAAATCGACCGTTAAAACGGTTCTCTATTATTTCGAATGCTCTGGAAGAAACAGAAAGTTCTAATGTTCCTAACGGTTGTTTTACATTGATCGAGAATATTCTTTATTACGTAATTACTAGCGACATCTGTTGAGCAATAGTAAGATCTAACTTAACATATCAATATGCCTCTGATGGTTTTAATGTACATACTTTTACACCAGATGTCGCCACCTATACAATACAGTCCTTTTATTATATTCTTTACCAACCCTTTGGGAAAGGCGCAGCACTATGTTATGATAGTGCGGCTTAACACAAGAATTAGAAAATCATTTCTTTTATTAACTATAATCCTTCTTAACTACACAGATCCGATGACATTATAAACTTAAAATAAGTAGCAAACAAATTACGTAGATTCACCAAAGTTTCACATCGTTTTAACCTATGCAGTAATAATGAAAACGTGCACCCGCAATGTTAATTTGCGAAGTAAAACGACCGTGGTAGTTCAGTACCGGGGTTCGAGGAGTTAAGGCGAGAGTGCAAGTGAGGTCAAACGTGCAGGCTGGCTTTCACCGCATGCTTCGGTTGTGTCCCACCAAATGTTCCTCTCATTCGTTTCATGCACATTCTTGACTTGGAACAATTGATTGCCTATGCTTAATTCGCTACGGTTTTGGGATTGGATGTATAGATATAGATTGGTAATATGAGCTTGGAAATAAGGGAATACCTTATTTATTTTCGTGGATATCTCGTATATTATGCGAGGCGATTAAGGGGGTTTATGATATAAATCAAGCACACTTATTTATTACGTCGAGCATTTTAAAGATGCTTAGTACTTTTAGATATGCACCTGTACAGAAATCTAGATATTGATTTACTATAGACGCGCTTAATGAGGCCTTTTGATTTGACCAAAAATGCATAACTTTTCTGGAATACCACCTGCAGCCAATTCTTCAAAACTTCTTGTTATACAATAATTCTTAGGGCAAGGCGTTTAGTAATGGTTTTGTATATATCATTAAAGATGATATTATACGCAATAAATCACCTTTACACCACGTCAGAAAGAAAGCTCCAAGAGGTGAAAAAACACACATTACTTAAGAAGAAACAGGCGGTAATTGTTAAGCTAATATTATACGGTCAACAAACTATGAGATGAGCAATGAAGCGGATATAAAATTACGGAATCCATTCCGATTGGAAATAACATGTCTTTATCTTGCAGTTGTCTTAACGGAACAAACCATTCGAATGAATCCTAATGTTTTTTTACGATATAAATGTAATTATTGTAGACTGTGCATATGTAAATAATATGGTGGTTAATTGTATACTAGAAATTAGTTAAGTTTTTCATTTTATAGAAACGTATAATAGTCACAACTTTTTCTATACTTTCTCTATGTCTTCTACCAACCAACCAAAGGTTGTCTTGAAAAATATTGTTTTAAGCGCTAAGACCGCCAATTGTTCTTATGTTCAAGAATAATGTTCAGTATAAATTGTGTTAGTTATGATGTGCAATAAATAATTTTCTATTCTAATCTATAAGTTGATATGTTAAGTCCGCCCTATTTATAGTTTTCTATATACATTTAAAAAAATCTAGTCTATTTTACTTCACCTATAGTCACGGCTATATATCCGAAAATAGGGTAGCCAGAGCCTCGGAATAAACAATTGCATAGTCACTTTTGGAAGTTGATTAGGGAGAAGATAGTGAGTCCTTAGTCGCCTCGTACGCCACTTACGGAAGAAATGGGATAGTGCTATTTTAAGTCTTAATTAAGTTTAAATTTTACTAACATTATAATCTATAATCGTTCTTGTAGTTTCCGTTAAACATCAGTTTGCCCACGGCGGTTATCGATCGAACCTTACACCATATCACAGTCAAGTGACTATTTCCTTCCTATTTCTCTATTTGGGATAAGTATCCCAATAAGGAAAGTAGAGATTCCTATTAATTTGTGAAATAAAAGGACCATTAGTGAAAGGATTAAATAAAATGAAATGGCCCAATGACTTAAAAAGCGCCAGATATCTTATCTCAGTGGGCTCTTACGACACTTTCAGATAAAGGATAGAATTTACATAAGCCACTGAGAGCCATGAAAATGCACGAGCAAATATAACATTACCTCTTTACAATTACTATCGTCGCGATCACACCTGAAGAAAGTGCGAGACTGCGCGCCGCAAAGTTTCGATTAAATATTTTAGTATTGTAGCCTGTACCACACGATGTGACCGATTTACAAAATTGTGTTATATAAGTTAAAGCAGAAGTAGGTACACACAAATAATTCAAGATATATATCACTACCCTACTTGTTGACGAGAATGTCTCACGCGATGACTTGGCTTTTTAATACATTCGTGAGTAATATAGTGGACACTTCTGTCAAAAATATTGATGTATTATTTCCAAATTTCATAAAAAGCGGCGGAATGGTTTTGGCTACTCGTTTTAGGGAATTACAGGTTAGATATTTTTTTTATATTATAATGATATAATTTATTGTTTGTTTGTAAAGGCAAATGTTTGAAAATACTCAACCGACCATGAAAATTCTTTAACAATAAGAAAGCTACACTATTCAGAAGTGCTATATGCTATATATCCTTACGCTTAATTCCATAAGCTATGAGCAGTAATTGAAGAAACTTTAGATGTTTGAAATATAACACTACCCGTACAAAACTGGGCGGTCCACTAGTGTTTATATAAGCGAAAACAAAAAAGTGTTGTGATCAGTTAGCCAAACAGTATTACTTAAGCAAATGACATATTCATTCCATGTATCTTATGCCAACTGATAAACATATGTTTATTGCTGGCGAAATGCTCAAGTAAGGAATAGAATACAAATTTCTTGGGTCGCCGACATTAGGTTTATTATTGACTGAGCCAGAAGGAAACATACCTACATCTTCTGTGTATGTATTCTTGTATTTTTAATGTAAATATGCACGCTCTGTGGTCTTAACTTTAATGATTTCAAACAATATACGTCTGTGATGCGTCTGTATGTAATTCCAATAGAGGGCGACCATAAGGGACACATTCAGATTAAATAGAAAATATGATCAGAAATGCAGGAGTCCGTAGTATAAAGAAGAAATGGTTGATAAATCTAAAGGAGGATGTATCACATTAAAAGATTAATGTAGAGGAATTTGGTAGGATTGTACAAAATGTCGATCGTTAGGTCTCTGCTCTACCCAATTGTCACTTTGATTTTTTATAGGGATACAGTCATCAAGGAATATACAGCAAAGAGAATTATGTGTCCGGTGAAGAATATAGAAATAAATTAATAACAACAACGTTCCTAAAGACAAAAATAAAATACATAAATAAAAAACTTGGCCTAATCTTTATACTACTCACACTAAGTGAAATTGAAGCAATTAGGGTTTTTAAAAAATCTCAAATAAACGTAAAAATAAGCATTTATTTTACGTCCTTTCTGAGAACGAAGTCTTCGTTATATAATATGTTATATACTCACGGCTATAAATCCCTAGAAGGGGTAGCCAGAGCTAAGGAATTAGAAATTCCTCAGCCACTTTTGGAAATGTGAGTGGGGAAAAGATGGTAAAAGTAAAGGTTGTTGGTGATGGGTCTCCAATGTTACTGTTAACTATAATAATATATTCCAATAATGTATCGAGTCGAGACAAAATATCCCCGGTATACTATAAATATTTTTTTAATATCCTTACACTATATCCTTAGATTTTATTGTTTTATTATGTAGTGAGAAATAATTTATCGTAAGTTGTTTAAGATGGCATTAAGATATTGATGATAATAAAAAAATATAATGGTAAAATTCACGGTTCTGCTTTATTTATGCCCGGCTTTTGCTGGTATGGTAATAGAGTGGCTCGTTAAAGGAAGAAGAATTTCGTAAAAAACCTCATAAACTTCAGAGCGAAAGTCGTAACATTAAAAATTAATATGATAAGCTATGAATGAAAATGTAAATAAGAGCATCTGAATTATTTTTTCATTGGTTGTTAATAGTAAAAAGAAACTTTACAGAAACCTTAGGCATGATTTGCACGAGAGCTTAGATTCGACATACATACACACATATACTCACGGCCATAAATCCCAAAAGGGGTAGCCAGAGCTTTAGATCTAGAAACTCTTCAGCCACGTTTGGATTCGACCCAAATTATAATAAGTCTTCCATAAGTTTGGAGCTCCGTTCTCTACGCATAGAAAGACATAGGATGGGAATTCCTACTGAAAGTAAGAATCAAATTAAAGAGAGCAATAAATAGTCAAAATTACCTTTATGCTATTAAGGTTATCAATATCATTAAGGTTCATTTTGAATATTATGTAATATCGTGTATGAGAAGATTTCAAAGTGAAATGTGTTGTTTTCGAATGAGTAATTTTTCATTGGACACGTCTGACGGTGACTCATTATCTCGACATTGTGTAACAGATTTTAATGTTTTAAGACAATTCTGATTGATTAAACATTGATAACTCAGAGGTAAAAATTACGCAGTTTAATGCATGTTAACATTTGGTGGTTTAAAATAGATACATAACTCACTAATTCATATAAATAAAAGAAAGAAAAATTTCGACACTAGCGGAGATCAAGCCCACCAAAAAATATATTTCATTCCTTTATTTATTAGAAATAATCCCAACATGAGGTTTTCATGAACAAAAAACATTCTTATCATTCATTCATGTTCACATAACACCATACAGCAAAATAAATAGTTAACAAATTGTAATAACTTTTTCAAGTAAAAATAAGTGCTATGGTAACACAAACTAGGTCCTAACTCAGCGCTTGATATTGCCAAGAGGCAAATCACTGGTTTTCAGATAAGGCCTACACTACCCAATCTCCAACCATTAAAATAATATATTAACAAAAAAACAGTGTCTGCCACATTTGAAAGTTTATCACATTAAAGATTTAAGTAACATAAGCATACCCACTACGACCTTTTCTATGTTTTTATATGTTAAATACGTGTCGCTCTCGAAGTCGACTTATCAAGGGATAGTTGTAATTTCATTTGCTTTCTGCTACTTTCATTTACGGTTTATGAAAAAATACGTATATCAGCTACTACTGGAGCATTCAGATTTATAAGAATCGTTTAAAATAAAAACAACTACATACATATACAAAAGTTTACCGTTATAAATTCAAAGAAAGGGATAGCCGGGAGCTTTGAAATCATAAATTTCGTTTAACTTCCTAATGTGACAATTGGAAGTTAAACCGGGAAAACACTTTAAGATAAAGAATGCATAATGATGGGTCGCCAGCCAGATCGCTTGGAAATCCGAAGTAACCTCTTAGAGAAAGGAAAAACGCCCTAAATAAAAAATATAATGGTTACAGTAACCTTCAAAATATGAGCAAGACAGCCAAACTCTCTGAATTTGCAAACTAGTACAGCACAATGAGAAGTTAGTTTTGTTCAAAATACTGCAGATGGAGACCTCAATCGCAGTTTGTATAACTGTTCGGATAACGGTCGATGATGAGGCGATCAGTCGGAACAGAGATTGCATTGCTTATTAGCGGTTGACTCAGTTAGGTTTCAGAAATTAATCAAGACTCAAGCGTTCATGCCACATATCCCCGAAGAGTTTGCAGAGGTACCAATACTTCTGAACATCACGTGACATCGTCACCTGGTGTTCAGAGTACTCACGATTTGCTTGGGGCAGAGTACTCACGTGATAGGGGGCAGGCATATCGCCGCTTTGTATGAATACACTGCCAAATGACTAAGTACAACATAGCCATGTGGGTTCCCTCACGATGTTTTCCCTCAACGTTAACAAAGATGATAAATTAACCACACATATGACTTTAGAAAAGACAAATTGATGTAGGCCGCACCCGGGACTTGAACTCATGCCTGTGTGTATTGACGGGCCGTCGTTCTACCCATTGGACTATCACGGGTTTCAGATAATAATGTAGTCGGGCGTATGCGACTTAGGCTAAAGTTCTAGTAAGTTATACGTTGAGATGTGGCTTGAGATCCATCATCATCCATAGGTGCAAGGGAAGAAGCTCAGGGAAAAGATGTAAAGTATAAAAAATACGATAGGGGATTCTTTCTAATCAATTTCTATCATTTAAAAAATCTATCAAAATACATAAAACTCATAGGATTAATTCGACCCGTTCTTTGCAGCGAGATTTCTACAATAAATTATTTTAATTCAGTAAATGTTGACATCGAAACTATTGACTGACCAACTTGTAAACAATAATATCGACAAGAAACTGGTATTAAAGCTTTTTTTAAATAATTTCAATAGTATTCTATTAAAGTTTCTATTATGGTTTAAACACTTAATATCACCGCAACCACATTCACTTTTTGCTTACTAATGCTTAAAAGTTAAGCGTTACTGTCTACCGCAATTGTGTTAATGTCTAGTCTAGACCTAGAATGAGACTAAAATCTTGTAACAAAGGTTTTTCGACAAAATGAACAGAATAGATATAGAATTGGCCACTTTCGAACGGGTAATCTTTTTTATAATATACGAATATGATATACAAGCTGACCCCACAGACTTCGTACTGTCAAAAGTGTAGATTTTCACGTCGTCAAACTGAAATATTTAACTGACCTGTTGAGGGTCTCGGTCATGCGATGAGAAAAAAGGTGTTTTTCATAGCGTCCTCACAATTTCACTTCATAAGTTTTAATTTTATAAGTATAGTAGTTTCGGCTGAGCATTGATTCTTAGTCAGTTAGTCTATTAACCAATTTTTAAAAAAAATTATTGATCTCTTAATTTTTCTGGGATAAAAAGTATCCTATTGTGTTAATTAGATCATTATCTGGCTTCCTGTAAATTTTATTTTAAATGCGTTCTGTGAATTAGTCTTCATTTAGCTACAAACACACAAACATCTAAACTTTTACATTTATAATATTAATAGGATTAGGCTTAAACATAAGCTTCTCGCGCAGGTGACCTCGCTCGCCGGCCAGCGCAGCGTCTTGTCTTGCGCTTTATGCACGCGTGTAAATTTTGTTACGGAGTAATTTTAAAATTGTATTATCTTCTAAAGCGGCCAGTACACAATGGCGGACGATGGCCCACTGCTCGCCATCGCCACTGTGTACAGGGGGCAATGGTGCATGATGGCGGACAATTGCCGATCGTGGCGCGCAATGGCGCGCAATGGCGAAGTTGTCGGTTTTTCGGGCACACTTCAAAGGAATCGTGGCGTAGCATGGCCGGTGGTGTTTCCACAATGGGCCATTGTTTAGTTCGTCACCGACCGCTCATAGATACTTATACTTTTTTGGAATATTTTATTGCAAAATGTATTTATAATCACTATATGACGTAAAAATAACATAAATAGCGCCATAAATAAAATAAATTACATACATAATAATAAATAAATAGCTGCAACCATGATTATTTCGACGTCCGTCGCAAGTGGATTGCCAGGCAGTAATGAGCAATGGGCCATTGTGTGAACACCAATTGATCGTGGCCTACAATTGCCAATTGCGAAGCGTGGCCCATCGTCCGCCATTGTGTACTGGCCGCTTTAGATGTTTATTTAAATTAAGTGATGTCAAGGACAATTTTGTTCTCAGTTAAATACTCTTAATCAACAACATATTTATTTGGATAAAGATTAATATTATGTTTATAAAACAATATGGCAATTATGCATTAAATTCGACCAAATTTATTTACCATAAAAATGGTTATAGTAAGTGAAACTTAAAAGTTAGACATACACTGACGCGGGCATTTTTTTAGATTATTTAAAGAGAAATAATTCTTTAATACATTTTTTTTTGGGTAACTTAAACCGTTTACGCAGCGCACACAACGGAAGCCTTAGTATGAATAATTATCCCCGTTTTTGCAACATTATTCGCTGATAGTTTGCTCCTGTTGGTCGCAGCGTGATGATAGATAGCCTAAAACCTTCCTCAATAAATGGACTATCCAACACAAAAAGAATTTTTCAATTTGAGTGGGTAGTTCCTGAGATCCTAGCGTTCAAACAAACAAACTCTTCAGCTTTATAATATTAGTATAGATAAAAAACTTATTAAATGTGATGAAAAAGATAAATAGTCAGATTTTTTTGGATTACTATTGAATGGAATATCAAACACTGAAAGAATTTTTCAAATCGAGCCAGTAGTTCCAGATGTTAGCAAACAAACTCGGAGATCTAGCAGGAGCGCAATTTTATCGTCACGATATCGCTTAGAATGGAATGAAAGTATACGACACTAAGTAAGTGCGAAAGAGATGGCTCTTTTATACCACGCGATATCTAGTTAAAAGGTCGCTCGTACGCGTTCAGCGCGCCTTTTGGATATATCGCGAAGTGAAGGTAGACATTTTTTATATTTTACAATTTCCTCATACCAATTGAATACAATGTAATGTTCCAATCAAAACATCACACTTGCTATATAACATCAAATATTACAAGTGTATAGCCCGTGCTTTGTTTGCAGACACTGTAAGCACCTCGACATAGAAAGGTTGCGAATTGCGAAGGATTTCTTTATAAGTGTGCCATTAGAATGACAATGTGTCTTTGTGTCGATCAATATAGAATTGACAATGTGATTGCAGTGGAGTTTGAGACAATGGCTGCCAGACGCCGAATCGCTGCTGAGACGCGCAATTCGGAAATTATGGACTAATAAAAACGGAATTCACCTAATCAATATCATCATAAGCGCAATGTAAGAAACAGCTTATTTGGATTGCGATCAAGAATATGTGCTCAAAAAGGCAGGCGTGCGAAGCGTGAATAAAAAGAGATCATGTGTGGACAGATTGGTGAATGTAGATGAAGGTCGAGGGGTCCTAGCTAAGTTTTCATCAAAGAAGCAATCAAAGGTCTCTGTTCACCCCTACGGGCACTAATGGCGCGAGAGTGGAGACATTATTTGAATAGATAAATATAGCTAAGTCGCAGTATGTGTTACAAGTCGCGTTTTATTTTATTATTATATTATATTATACTTAGTCCGTTCCTTCGTATGGTTTTTCCGCAATGTAAAGGTCATGTTTAAATAACAATATAACTCGTCTGTTTATTAATAACACCAGCCGATGTAAGCCAAGTAAAAGATTTCTGCCACAAAGAATTCAATATTATCCGCGCACATTTCTTCATTTATACAATCATATTTACGGTATTTTAAAAATGTATTTATGTTATTGGTTTATTTTGTTGATACATGTTCTACTTTATTTCAATAATATCGATGTTGTTATTGACCTAGCTAAAATTTAGAGGACTGAATTACAGGTATCTAGGTTAGGTCATATTTTTTAAATTACATTTTACATGTAGCTACATTTAAGTTGGTGTACTATTTACAAATAAGCTGTTTTATAATTTTCCTTCTGCCCTGTAATAATGAATAACGGTTTCCTTGGGTCAAGCGGTAGAACGATCGCCTTACACTACGGAGGTCCCAAATTAGATTCTATTCTACGACAACACTATAAACAGACAATGTTAGTGAGCTTTTTTAATAAAAATTTATATCACCTAAATGTAGGACATTTATCCAGCTTATTTGGGAAAGAAAAACAACATCAAAACACTCACGTGGCTGAGTTGTACCCGTGTGACAGTGTATTCATACAATGCAGCGATTGGCCTTTCCCGCTATCACGTGAATGCACTCACAAACATGTCACGTGATGACACCTTGATGACACACTTTCAGAAAAGACTTGTATGTAATTAGTTCTCATATTAAATTCATTAGAGTAGCTACACTTCATTTGAGTCTAAGTTGCATTGGTTTTGTTGTCTTTATTGATTCTCTTATTCTGCCTTTTAATAACCCGAAAAAATTATGCATGTAGCAATTTTGCTGTGTAGTGTTGGCTTAGTATAACATTAAAATTTTACTTACCGTGTCATCACAGGTAACTAAGGGCGTTTTAAAAAGATTTTTGTGCGATATTTACGAGACTGAAGACCCATCACAGTGATCTCGTATTTTACTTTTCCCCACTGAATTTCGAAAAGTTGCTCAAAAATTTTAAAGTCTTTAGCTCTCGCTTTCACAGTTGCGATTTTTTATAGCCATGAGTATATCAGTACTGAGATTGAATTAGAAATATACATAGCTTGGAACAACAAAAACCAGTGAGAGAAATCTCATAAATTCCCAAGTAGGTTGACAAGAAACGCTATAAGGGTCTAAGAGATGTGATAATAACGGCAGTTAGCAATATGTAAATTTTGTTGACGGCAATGAATACTTTCACTTGATCACTGCTGAGTGGTACAGATGAGATTATCCAGGAAAATATGTTCTATGTATAATTTAGCATAGATTATGAGTAAGGGGCAAAATGGTAGTTGGTTCAGGCTACTGGGGTTCTGTAAGTATTGTATAGTATATTATGCTCGATATATGGAAGAAAACTAGTTTTGTTGTGGGTATTGATATTCAGTTATATTTTTTATATTGAGTCAGCATTCACATATTTTGCTAATCGCTAAATAAAACCAAAATGTATCTACATAACAATTCAAAAAGCACGCTCAGGCTTAGAATGATGAGTGCCGACAGCTCACCGTCAATAACATTGGTAAATTAACTACACTTACAACTTTTAAGAAAAGACTCGTTGGTGTAGGCCCGACTTAGGATTAGAACTCACGTCTCCTTCATGAGAAGCAATGATGTTCCCACGACATCAAGGTATTATTTTAAAATACACGACAAAGCCATAGTTGTTTTGTTACTAACTAATGATAGCTAGTAAACCTTTATACTATAATGAATTTAATACTCGAAAGCATCAAAGTTACAAGGAATTACCTTACAAACTAAATCTTATTATCTGTCCCATGTACACTGACACTGCTGATTTTTAATACAAACTGAGCTATACTGATAGTGATAATAATAAAACCAGCTGGATTCCCACTAAAGTTTCATTGTTCTACTGATAAGGAGATAGCTAATGGCACATTATCATAGTAAAAAAGCACTTATTACCTCCACATAAAGTCCACATCGAAATAAGTGGGTGAAGAACAGTGGACATTGCAATCAATTAAGTTCCCAGAAAGGCAGGTTTGTTACTGATTAGTGATTACAATACAAAAGAGTCGTTAGTTCGTTCTGATGTGAATAATTTGGAACGTTGCCAAACACTCAATTGGGAAAGATTCATATCGGCATGCACGAATATAGATTAATTCTCTGACAGCTAGTTTATTGTCTAAAAGAGTGAGATGATATGTGTTTTATAAGTTAAAAAGAAATTAAAATTTCAAACGGAGTGGTATGTCATTTATTTAAATGGGTTCAAGATTACTGCAGCAGGAATATTTTCCTTCAATTGGAATCCTACGATAAACATGAACCAAAATGCAAAAAGCAGGTATTACAAAAAAACATGAATTTGTAATATGCTGTGTAGTATCGGCTTGGAATAGCACTACCCCATTTCTTCCGGTGGGTGTACGTAAGAGGCGACTAACGGTATTGGGGCTTTTAAGGGATTCTTGGGCGATGCGGTTCGAGACCTATCACCAACAACCTTTATATTTATCATCTTTTCCCCGCTCACATTTCCAAAAGTGGCTGAGGAATTTCTAATTACTTAGCTCTGGCTACTCCTTCTAGGGATTTACAGCCGTGAGTATATGTATGTATGAATTTGTAAATGATGTATCAATGGATAAATAATAATGTCTATTATAATGCATTCTTTTTGTTCATATTGTTAATTTTGTAGTAAATATTTTGTTGTTAATATTTATTTTATTTTTCAACCATGAATGATCAATGAGTGTCTGTTAATCAGTTTCAAAATTTTCTTAACTTTTCATTATGTGTTTTCTTTTGACTGGACGTTGGCAAAGTTACTGTGTTAAAACACGGTCAAAGGCCATTGAAGAAAAATTGAATTGAATTGAAGCCGAATCACAAAATCATGGCAAAGCGTTTCAGTAGGTAACAAGAAATAAATTTGTTTGAAAATGGAGACAAAAATGGATATTGCAAAACCGCAAAAGTGAGGGCCATAAAAACTTTCTCAGTATGGACAGGACACATGAATAGAATGCATAATTAGTTTTTATTCGGATATTTGGCATTTGCAATCTAACTTTAACGTCATCTATCATTTTTGGCATTTATTGCTTTTACATAACTCAACTATAAAATGTAAGAGCTGTCAAGTTAAAAAACTTGTAAAATAAGTATTTTAGAAATACTGAACACAAAGAATCTCAATAAAACATTCTAGTCATAACTGATATCTTACTGCTCTCTACAGTACCCTCCCTTGTTTTGTAAATTTGTGTAGATTTTCATGTTGAGAGGAATCTCCGTCAGTTTGTAATAAATAATGCACAATATCTAATATGCATTAAGTTACGTATCGATTAAAAACCCTGCATCTACGATTTGCTAGAGCGGAACAGAACCACAGAAAACCAACACAAATTTGAGTCATGTGGCGAGATGATTTCATTAGATTTAGAAATAAGTCGCTTTCTCATTTTACATTATTCATCATTGGGAACACTTTGAATGATAATATTTATTTTGTTTGACTAACACACATCGTAAATAAAGAGTACGTTTTTCAGTTAGTCATACAACACAATAAATAGATAGTATCATTTAAAATGTCTGCAGAATGTGCGAAATTTAAATCAAGATTGAGAAATTAATATGGAGACTACATAGAACTATGACTTTAACTCTTCAAATTATGAGGAGGACTACTAACATGCTGGGCGTATTCTTAATATATGATAACGCGATTATCTCCTGATTGGATCCAACCCCAGATCTCCTGCATTTGAAGACAACAACTTTAAATTACGTTATCAAAGCTAAATAACTAGTTAAAATATAGAAGCGAAGGTCGTAATTAGCGTTCGGAAGTCGGCAATAATCAGATCCTATTGTTGATATGCAGCCGTGACGAGCGAGCTCACCAACCGTCTGTGGAATTCCGACCAATACCATTGTGTTTTATGTAAACTTAACTGCAATTTATAATATACATTTTTCCATTTTAGATAAGAACCTTAGCCTTGCCTCGTGTGAACTAGAATAGCCACGTGACTTTCTTTTATTCAAGGACTTAGAATCGGAGTTCTAGTCAAAACATAGTAACAATTAAAAATCAGATTCTCCTTTTGACCTACTTAATTATATTAATCGTTGAGCTTCATGATGTAGAAAATTATGTCATAATGTAAATTCACGCATGTTAATATCCTTGATTTGTGTAAGAAATTGTGATACAGTTCCCTTCTCGAGCTAAGAAACATAGAAGTGTCACTGAACTTTATATATTGATTTTAAAAGTAACTTCCGACCACATTAACGCAATTCAACGGTACTATAAATGTTTCTCTTCTGAAGTTCTACGAATAACAGGGTTGTTGTCATATGGATGATGATGAACTGATAGAGGTACTAAAAAAATTCAAACAGACAACAACCTAATGGAGACTTGGAGAGGCGGATAAAGATACTGCAATGACTTTCACTGTCGCATGAGGCGTCAATGTCACAAATATTTCAGATTTTTCAATTTGGTTCATATCATTCATATATTTTTTAGATGTGTAGTGCTGGTTTAGAATGGCACTACCCCCATCTATCTACGGGTGTCATAAGAGGCGACTAATGGTATGGGGCTTTTTATGTGGAAGACCCATCACCAACGATACTTTATTTCTACCATCTTTTCCCATATCAATTCTAAATGTGGCTGAGGAGTTTCTAGCTCTGAAGCTCTGGCTACCCCTTTTTTGGATTTTCGGCCGTGAGTGTAATGTATATTTTCATATAATGTATGCAACAGGAGAACTCTCCATTGCATTGTACTAAACATCAAGAACATAATGAAGATAGATATGTTATGTTTTAAGTACCTAAATATTTTCTTGTAGAATGATTTTGTTTATACCCTGATAAGCTTATATTGTTCATGAAACAATAATGCGGAACTTCCGTAGTAATAAAGCGTCATCCTTGAAGATAAACGGGAAATGGTGAAGATGCTCCTAATAACAGTTTCGGAAATTTATTTATAAATATTCATATGTATTTTTTAAGTTTTGCTAAAAAATTAAGTCCTACGTCACCCACTACGGTGATTATTATATTCCAAAAAAATATTGCCCGAGAAAAAATCGTTCGAGAAAGTATCGCATTTCTTAAGTCTTAAGAAAAATTAGAGCTACCAACTATTTTTGAAGTTAACTCATGAAATAAGCTTTAAATTTTAATAAAAGATATTGTAGAGTAATGAAGACTAAAGCGTACCAAGCTAAATTAATTAAGTTTAGTGTTTATTCTGGGTTTTCTGTATCTTTTAAAGTATTTTAATTTTCTCTTTTTATATTTTATGACTTATTTTGTGTATGTTGTTAGTTTTCGTGCCCTTTAGGCAGCGAATAAATAACGTTTCTTTAAGAAAATACAGTTTGAAACGGGTAGCTAACACTTTCAACCGTGAAAATATGACAAGAAGGTGTAAAGTATCAATGCAACGGATGAACTTGTAATTATACCATACATAAACATAGTGAACGTTTCACAGCTCTCTAGATTATATTTCATGCCATAAATGCGAGGATATAACAAGAAATAAACCAATCATACATACAGACATATACTCACGGCTATAAATCCCTAAAAGGGGTAACCAGAGCTTCAGAATAAGAAATTATTCAACCAATTTTGCGAAATTTCTATCCCTTAAAAAAACAGAAACGGTAAACAATATAATAGCATATTTCACTATTTCTTCATAGGTGTCAGATAGTCATCGCGTGGTATACCGACTCTGGTTAGTTTTAACGATGATAGTAAATTATTAAATATACAAAGTGATCGTGGGCAGCGGTGCGTGCCTCTGACCTTAATACCAACGTGTTGCAGTATAATATGGTCTTAGTTAATAGATGAGCGTAGTCTTGGGTGACGGAAATTAATACAATATTATTATCAATAACATACATACACATACTCACGGCTATATATCCCTTACGGGGTAGCCAGAGCTTTGGAATTAGAAATTCTTCAGTCACTTTTGGAAAGTTGAGTGGGGAAAAACTAATCTTTACTCCTACATATTACTGGTGGAAGAGCTATGTATATTTAATGGCAATCTGCTATCTTAATTTAACCTTGAAGGTTATAGTGGTTTAGTTTCCTTATATTTAATAATATTTTAAAACCGAATATGCCTTATTCTTGCTTTCGCGAAGTTAGTATTCAACAGATCCTCATGAAATTTAGATTAAGTATATTTTCATTTAGAAATAGAACCTCGAATAGGATAGATATAATAATTAAAGGGGTAGTGGTTGCCGAAATTTTATAAAAAAATTGAACTTTTACGCGGCTAACTACGAGACACGGACACTGAAAGTACTAGTGATAAGACCGGCAATTGTACTTTTGCTTTCGTACAGAAAATTTATAAATATTTCTTTTATAATGTGAAATCAAGTATTTTCTATTCTATATCAATATGTCTGCGGTGTTTCTGAGCCAATCTTATAAAATCTTACTATCGCTTCGTTAGTACTTTAACTTTACTAAATCGGATATTGCAGTTAAAGATATAGATCTTTATTCTAGAAATGTCTGAAACCGGACTTCCACTACTAATAAATTACTATAGAATAGCTAGTTTTATAGTTGGTTCATATATATCATATATATAAAAGTGTGTAATTTAAGGTTATGTGATCGTGTGAGGAATGATGTGATTCGTGAAAGGTGTGGTGTAAAAGATGATATTGTAAGAAAGATAGAAAAAGGAATGTTGAGATGGTTTGGGCACATAGAGAGGATGGATGACAGTAAATTGGTGAAAGAGATATATAGAGCCAATGTGGAAGGTAATGTTAGTAGAGGACGACCTCGGAGGACACATTTGGATCAAATAGAAAATGTGCTCAAAAAGGCAGGTGTCCGCAGTATGAAGAATAAAAGAGCATGTATGAAAAGATTGATGGATGTAAACGAAGCCAGAGAGGTTTGCCAGGATCGTACAAAGTGGCGATCGATAGTCTCTGCCTACCTCAATGGGAACTAACGGCGTGAGAATATGTATGTATGTTCATATATATCGTTGCGAATTTACGAACCTGATGTCATGTACAAGTATACCTATTTACTTACTTTACTTATTCGTGATTCTTGAGATGACTCAGATGTCACTCTATAATGGTGCTGGCTGAAAATCAGTACTGTGAGTCGAAGGCTCACAGAAAATGCTGAGACAGTACCGTTTCGCTGTTGCAGTGGCGCAAGAAGTACTGATGCTCTATATCTTATACTGTCGCGTTTCAGTGTTGTACATGTGTATTTTTTGTTGTATTTTTATATGTGTTTTTTTGTGTGTTGTATTTGTAAAATAAATTGTTTTTCTTGTGCCTACAACGGCGAATAAACGTATTTTCTTTCTTTCTTCTTTCTTATTGTCATGCCATTAATTTTCACAATCCTAAGTACGTGCTATATAAATATTATTATTTAATTGGGTGTACACTGACAATGTCACGTGATGTTCAGAAGTATTAGTACCTTGTCTTGTCTACCCCTTCCCAATATCCGGAGTGAACGTTTTGTTTTCAGTTGAGTTTACTAAGGTTGTATGATAAATATCCGATGAAAATATAATGTTGCCAATTGGAGTACAAATTTACTATGGAAATTTGGTCCCAATAATGATGTTATCTAGTAACATCACTCATAAGCTGCACCAACTGTTTCTCAAGTAACTTCAAATATATTTTTTCAGCCTAGTTTTGATATTGATCACCCTACAAAAACATTGCTGTAAAATGAAATAAGTGATACCTTAAAACAGACTTGGTCGAAGTTGGTCCACCCATTTTAATAAAAGTAATAAAATCATCATCAAGCTGTGTAGTGTCGGCTTAGAATAGCACTACCCCAATTCTTCCGGAGGGTGTACGTAAGAGGCGACTAACGGTATTGGCGCTTTTAAGGGATTGTTGGGCGATGCGGTTGGAGACCCATCACCAACAACCTTTATTTTACCATCTGTTCCCCACGCAACATCTTCCTAAGGTTTTTTTTTATTTTCCAGCTCTGGCTACCCCTTAGATGGATTCATAGCCGTGAGTATATGTATGTATGTATGTAATACAATCATAAAAGTTTACACAAATGGATATCGAAAAATATTTTGATAAAGGCTGGCAGACTGCCAGTGGCAGTACCATAGTTGCATACACATACATACATATGTGTATACTCACGGCTATAAATCCCTAGAAGAGGTAGCCAGAGCTAAGGAATTCCTCAGCCACAAGTTGCGTGGGGAAAAGATGGTAAAATAAAGGTTGTTGGTGATGGGTCTCCAACCGCATCGCCCAAGAATCCCTTAAAAGCCCCAATACCGTTAGTCGCCTTTTACGTACACCCACCGGAAGAAATGGGGTAGTGCTATTCTAAGCCGACACTACACAGCTATTGCATAGTTGCATGCTTCCAATACGTATATACTGGTACTTCGTTATTAATTATTATCCTGCTGTTGAAGATATGGGATTAATTTTATAGAATATGTTTAAAGTTGTTTTATTTGATGCTTCAAGGAAACATACACGGCGAGTTATCTTTCGTGGACTTGAAGGGGGCCGAGTATTATTCGTTAGACTGCAGCTTTTATTTTCAGGGAATTAAAGATAAATGAGGGATTAATTGAGAATAAGTTCACTTCATAATGTGATTATAATTTAAAACATAACTAACACGTTAGATGTTTTATCTAGAATATAAAACCCTCTATTGCACATCCGAAAGAAAATATTTTAAATATCATTAACAAAGCAAAAGTACAATTAGCAGTCTTATCACTAAAAGCGATGTCTTCGAGTCATCCCTTGGATAGTAAGATCAATAAATAATAATAATAGTGATCATTGGTGAATAAAATAAACAAACCATCAATCCCTACGTTAAACACCATGTCAAGCGATATATTACCCCTGTCTACCCCGTTTACTAAAATAAGGTTATTTATGTGTAACATATTCTGTCTGTATCATGACATGAATAATCTGATGTGTTATAGGAAATCCTCTACAAAGCATCCGTGCGCCGTGTGGCATGTTGAGAAAGTCAGTCAAGAGCAATAATTAACATAATTATTTCTATTAACTATCAACATCATTTTATTCAACGTTTGTTTGTCAAATTATAGTTTAATATGAGTTTAATGATAATAACAAGATTAACAAGTACAAAAGTTACCTTCAAAAATGCAATCCAAATCAAGCACAATTCACTAAAACACAAAACAAAATGCACTTATAAAAGTATTTATAAACACAGTCCTTTGATCACTTTTAATCTAAATAAACACAGCGGGTGGGATTTTTGTTCAAAACATAACATTCACATCACGTACGTGCGCTCTGGAGAACGTTGGTGCACGAATGAAATAAAAATAATGGAATGAATGACGTTTGAGTTTGTTTCGTTCGCGCGGCGGCGCGGCGAGGTCAACTTCATTCAAGCCGTTCCATTGGACAAGAAACCAGTTGCAAAAGGCAAATGACGGTTTTGTTTCAATTCAAAAACATGAACACATTTCAATTTCACGTGAAACATACGCATACACACGTATGACCGAATGGGGTAGTCAGAACATCGGAACCAACGATTGTTCCTTTGAAAGTTAAGAGGGAAAGAATGGAACCAAGGAATGAATACAGTGATACCCAGGTATTACTGAAAGTGACCATATGCACCAGAGAAAGAGTAGTGCTATTCTAAGCTCACACTATATACCACTTAAAACGGTTTCAAATGTCTTGTGATGGGTAGAATTATCCACACAACATCAATAAATCTGCCATTCTTATATTATTGACATCTTTTCACAAGATTGGTTGGCTTATAGTGATAGATTGGAACTGAGAGGCTGATTAAACGGACTAACCAAGATTACTTCAGAACCTTCAGATAAGAGAGGGGAATCCACAACATTCAACTCCGATAAGGGTAAAAAATAGGTAGTTCAAAAGTAAAAGGGTAGATAGTGGCTCGGTTTCTGTTTTAGCACTACTCTTATGCTAATTTCAAAAAGAAAATGGGTATTATAGCATTTTATTTTACATCTTGCAAGCAATCTTATCTTTGGGGGAGGCATATGTCCAGCAGTGGACGTCTATAGGCTGATGACGATTATATATCTTGATTATATATGTATATTATACTATATAAAGACATTTTTTCAGAAATTATTAGACAAGATACTGAAGAAGATGAAGATACTGTGTTTTATATGAAATGCACTAACTACTGTCAATATCAACATTATTGGTCAAATCCGTATACTCTTCGTAAGAGAATAAATGAAATAATGAAATTAATGATAGCACTTTAAAACCAGTTTAATTTGTTAGTTGGTTACACATCTAGTAAATTGATAGTTTAGTCATTTAGTGAAACGGAACGAAAGTTTTAGCACTCTTCACATAGTGATTTTAATTTCATAAAGACTAAAATAGCACCTTTTATGTGATTATTACTCTTATTGAAACACTTAAAGATAAATCTAAGATACGAATCATGTCATTGCACTCTGCTTTATATCAATTATTCTCATTATATAAAATGGTAAACGGTAGACTCTATAATTTGGAAGCTTAATTAAATTTTCATATAAAGACATTTATTCACGGCCTGAAAATGGGTAGCCAGAGCTTTAGAACTAGATTATTCAGCCACTTTTAGATGCTGAGTTGAGAAAAGACTATTAAGAAAATGATGTTTGGCGATGGGTCTTGAGCTATATCGGTTGACAATCACGTAAAGTGCCTCTAAAACCTTACTTGCCTCTAACGACACCTACAAAAGAAATGGGTTAGTGCTATGATAAGCCAAAAAAAAATAAGCCCTGCTAAGTTTTAGTACCTTGACAGCCATCGTAAGATATTCTTTAGGCACGGTACGGAAGTTCGTACGAACATAATTTCCAACCATTTTCGAAATGAAAAGTATTTTACTTTTTGTCCGTGACTGGCAACGCTTGCCGCCAATCCGCCAATCATTAAGGAATTCAGGTCACCCGTTTGCCGCCATTGCCACACACGACAGATCTCTTATTCTTTTACGATACAAATCAAACAAAGCTTTAGTTATTAGTATGTCTAGATTTTCGTTATTTACTTGTATGATGAGAAGGTGGTTTTTAGGCGATGCAGTTAGAGATCCATCACCAACGATACTTTATTTCAACCATCTTGTCCCCTATCAACTTCCAAATGTGGCTAAAGAGTTTCTAGCCCTAAAGCGCTGGCTACCCCTTCCTGGGACCTTACGACCATAACGTGAGTATATGACGTATTATGAATGATAAGAAGGGAAAACATATTTTATACTGCACTGTAAGGCACATATTAAAACGTTACCCAGTCCCCCAATAGGGTTTCCTGTATTATGATGGGAAACAGACTTCCTCTATTACTAACACATAGAGTCACTATGGTACATCTATTTATCTCATGTGTATGTGTGTGTTTATGTATGTGCGTATGTGTTAGCACTAGTGAATGAAATGTGTTTATACCGTAGTGTTTTATGGGAGGGTAATAATACGGTTGATAGTGATATGTGGGACGTCGTGAGCGAGTTACCACATCTCGCACGTTGATCAACATCACTGTTTCAAAAGCTGATGACTGATGAAAGATCAAACGTATGAGTATTTCAAGTTGCTTGATATGATTTTAGTTTGGACTGGACTATGGACGTTCAATAAGAATAATTGGTAAACTACTATTAATTCGTTAATATAGCGATAACTGCTGTATAATCAATAACTCAATTAAAAAACTCAAACGTTCACGCCGAATATCCCCGAAGGGGTTGGCAAAGGTACCAATACTTCTGAACATCACGTGACGTTCTCACCTGGTGTTCAGAGTACTCACGTTTTGCTTGGACAGTGTACTCACATTATAGGGGGCAGGCCTATCGCTGTTTTGTACGAATACAAATTACAACTTAGCCATTTCGGTTTCGCCACGATATTTTCGTTCACCGTTAACAACCATGATAAATTAACCACATATGTACATATATATATCTACAAACATGTTTGTGCTTTTTTCTAAACTGCTCAATTTTCTCTAAATGGAGACAAAGAAGCTAGTTTTGTTTCAACAGTAGGTTGGTGTAGTCTAATGTTTGATCTACTTCATCCTTTGTTTTAGCGAATTTCTATGAAACGTGTCATTGTTCGCAACGCTGACGAATCTAGGTCAGCTCCTTTTACGTATTAGCTATAGTGCTTTAGTTATTAAATATTAAACAGGACAATGGAATAACTACATGTTAATTATTTGATTTTTGTGTTTGTATCGCACTATCGCTCGCGGAACATGACACTTTTTCGAGCGTCCAATCGTCGTTCTTCGATTTATAACACGTTATCGCGTCAAAACGGGCTGTTTAATGTCGGCTAAGAGTATCACTACCCAATCTCATGTCATGTGCGATTTGACTATAAGGTGTTACTTACTACCGAAAGATTTTCAGTATCTTCTGTGTAATATTAACCTAAAAACTTGGCTAAGTAATGATTAAATGAGAATGTCTGGCTACCCCTTTTCAGCAATTATAGCCGTGAATCAAATCCAACCAAAAATGCAAGAAAAAAGCGAAGAGTCAATATATTCTAAACGAACTATGTAAATGATGATAATGATCTCAGTAAAAGTCAAAGACATTGGCCTTAATTGATTGAAAATTTGAATTAGATTACGATTAGTATACTTTCACAGTCATAATATTCTGTCAGTATTTAGGAAAGTCTTAAATATGAATATATATTTTATACAAGTGATGCCGATCGATCAGCAAACTAGTTTCTGCCAATCAATGTACTTTAATTTGAAACTAATCGTAAATATTATCTTTTAAGTAGTCAATATGAGTTTTTCGGAGATAGACATAAACTAACTTTTATTAACTGATCGTATGTTACAATCAATTTATGCGACAATAACAATGCCTGCTGCACGTAGGCCCTTGTCCAGAAAAAGTAACAGGAAATGTGTCAAGACTCCTAGGGTGATAAATATATATTTATTCGAACTTTTTGGTTGAAGCTGGCACTGGGCTGAGACAAGAAGGAATCTTCACAAGTGAACGATCGGAAAGCTTATGGAGTTATGGCATACAAGGGTAAGCTTGCTACTTTCGGTAGATCTATGGTAGTGGACTTGGGGGGGGGGGGGGGTAATGATAAGGACTTGTTCAACCTGGCTGGTGAGTTTAGTGTCTAGAGTTGTATGTTAGAAGGTCTTTAGTGGGTGATCGGTCTAACCATGGTCTATCAAATTATTAAGTTACATATTAATGGTTTAAGTAGGTACCTCCGTTACTTCTTAATTAAGCATCGCCGGAACTATTCATTAATCTGTGGTATTGCAAAGATTAGTTATATCTGCGTGTCAGGAGTCGGGTGTCCATTACAAGTAAAATAAACTTGGACAAGTAGGGATTTTCTAGGAAGTCACTGGATAAGGTTTCCCTGCCGACATGCTGAAATAATTATACTGTTAATATATATGGTTTCCTATATTGTATCGGTTACACATAGTAGTTGCCCTCTTGTTCTAAGTTTCTTTTGTGGAGGCCTGGCACGAGCGCCATTTTATCGTCACGATATCGGTTGGAATGAGATGACAGAATTAAGTAAGTGCGATTGAGATGGCTGTTTTATACCACGCAATATCTAGTTAAAAGTCCGCTCTTACTAGTTATGCGGTTGGTTAAAACGATCTTTATTTGACGATATTTAATCGATCGTTCATGATATTAGATTATGGTGGTGTGCATTATGCTGTGTAGTGTCGGCTTAGAATAGCACTACCCCAATTCTTCCGGCGCGTGTACGTAAGAGGCGACTAACGGTATCGGGGCTTTAAAGGGATTTTTGGGGCGATGCGGTTGGAGACCCATCACCAACAACCTTTATTTTACCATCTTTTCCCCACTTAACTTTCCAAAAGTGGCTGAGGAATTTCTGATTCCTTAGCTCTGGCTACCCCATCTAGGGATTTATAGCCGTGAGTATATGTATGTATGTATGTATGTATGTATTGAAGACTTTTCTATTCTATTCTATCAATCGTCTTGCTCTTTTAAATGTTCTCTCTAAGATCTATTGATTTGGTAAATTTGGTATCCCATTAAAATGTATCTTATTTGCATACATATATACTCACGGCCATAAATCCCAAAAAGTATCGTTGCCGATAGGTCTACAACCGGATCGCCCAAGATCCACTTAAAAAAGCCCCATACCCTTAGTCGCCTCTCATGACCCCCAAGGGTAGAAAGGGGTAGTGAAATTCTAAGCCGGCACTACACTTTTCGAGATACTGTAAGAATATATACAAATGATACAAGAACTTGGTTCAGAAGCTTTAAAAACAGACAGATCTGCAATTTACGTTTAACTTCAAGCCATACTTAGTAGCCCTTAGGTCAGCAGGGTCTGGTAAAGGGAAAGTGACTGGAAGGAATTGCCGCGCCTGCTGCGTTATCTAATAATGATCTATTGTATTCTTGTAACAGAGATGTGTCCAGCAAACATAAATAAATGATTTATGTACTTGAGTAAATATTTGAAAAGCTGTTACTAGTTATTTTCTATTTCTGAGAGTATTGTGGCGTTTATGTAAAAACATACTGCTGTTTTAAGTGTTAATTTCTTCTTGAAAATGTTATCCCAGTCTAATGATTCCTTATGTGTAACATACATAAAAAAACACTATATACTCACACTATATATCACATTAGAACCCAGATTTGCCCGTCACAGGGTTCGATAGAACATCCAAGTAAGTACTATCTAACTAAGGTATGGCCGTATTTAGTAGCCGAATGAATCTATCACCACGCCCCACGTGAGAGAAGAAAGTTAGGTATTCCAGTATTAAAATACGATTTTATCTCATTGTGTTGGTCAAGTCTCAACCGTCACGAGTTTCTTACAAGCTCGTGCGGAAACCGATAAATCAGTTATATCCATCACCCATTGTGACATTATTTAGAATAGTTGCCACCAGATGTCAGCAGTTTGACAGATACACATTGACATCTCTGACATGCCTAATTGATAGACATTTTATACGATGTAGAGATGTAGAGAAAGTTATTATTTTGTTAGCAGCGTTCATTGTGAACTTAACTGGTTACAAAGCAGCTTGGTAGGTAAATCTTATTTTAGTATTTCTTGTTTGACAGTTTACTAACCATAGTTATCTCAGGCTTAATAAGGTTTCTTTTCTATATAAAGTATTAGGTATTGTTAGAACGATAATTGAAGCAATCAATAAGTATGAAAGAACTCTTTTATGTTTTCTAAATTCCGTGCTGCCCTCATCCATTGGTTTGCCGCTACCATTACGTCGTCGGATCATCTCGTAGGAGGACTGCGAAATACGAGACGTCCGGCACGTGGCCGCCACTCCAGAACCTTCAAGTTTCTAGTTTCGGGGTTCAATGTGCCCTGCCCATCGCCCATTACCCCAGTTCTTCTACATTTCTCTTAGATGCGGTTTCAATAATACCAATTCTTTTAGTAAAATTTTAAGCATATTCTTTGTTTGATCTCAATTTATACTCCGTGGATGTCTTCTACTAACTTTTACCATCCACATTGGCTGTATGAATCTCAATATTATGTTCTCGATTTAAAAAATATACGTTCTTTTACAGAAAGACAAATTTAATCATGACAAACTAGTTGGAAAGCACTGATTGAACTTAAAAGCTGCAAGATTACTAGATTGGAATCAATAAATCGCTTTGTCACTGCGCGTGCGCAAAGTATGACCGCTTTCATAAATATGATAACCGAAGTAATAGAAATTGGAGCCTGATTTTATGTTAAAATGACTAGTTTCTTGTGGAACTGAGCTGAGTAACTCTGATTTCTACGGCGATATTTTATCGACACACATAAATAATTCTTGCATCGATTAGTTTAGTAAGACTCTTATGAAAATTTACTTGAATTTGTACATATATTTTTAAATAAGCGTAGTAGACCTATCAAGGCTACTCTTTATTAATTTATATGATTTAATTAACTACCCATTTTTCAGACAAAAACAGAAATCAAAACTTACGTTTTTGGAAATCGATAATGTCAATACAATCTCCGGTCAAAAGTTGACCTCTTGAACACCAACAAGATTTCATCGTTTCCATGTTTCCCTTTTCCTTCCGACCAATAACAGGTTAGGCGCATTACACAACTCCGCGGACGGGATAATTTCAGAGCGCTGCGTATTTGCGCAACCGTTTAACAATGCCCTGATTGACATATGCACGATTCATTAAACAATTTCCCCGTTCGGGCTCGGTCAGACGTAATTTACGCACGAGGCGAAACAAGTGTTCGTATCAACAATGACATTTAAGGAGCCGGCTTTTTGTAATGGAATACTTTCCATGAAATTTTCGACCACCAAAGAGGAAAATAACTTATTGCACCTCCTTGTTCGAAGTGATAGTTGCTTGCATAAGAGTTATGAGATGCGTTTTTATCGGAGTGTAAGTGTACAAATGGCTGTTCCACAGAGGGGGGGCGTGTACACTAGACCGAAATTAAGATACTATGCTATACTATGATAAAATAAAGTATAATTTACAACCTACGTCCCTTGCAACTTCTCAGAAATAGAATTAGCCCTTTCTTTCTCTACCAGAAAAAAAACTTTGGTTGGAGTTGCTGTTCACTAATAATGTTCACTTATCTTTTAATGTGTGAAGATCCAATTCTACCTTAGGTAAATTTAACAGGTTATAATTATAACTTGTGGATATGTCTCTATCTCACCCTTTAAGTTTAAATAAGTATATATTTTTTTATATTTTAGCTTACAGACATGATCTAATATGACATTTGGTCATATGAATTAAACCAGTTTTGGAAACACTATACCATCAAATATCGACATTAAAAATAAAAACAATGGAATGTTTACTATTCAAATATCCAATAAGTGAGGCATCAAGGTAAAGGTCCCTCGAATAAAATCTCAATAATTACTCACACAACTTAATATAAAATTTATTTATTAATATTTAGCTGCTAATATTTAATGGAAATAACCAGTTTCACCAGTCAGGTCATCAGGTGGCACGTTTAAAGAATTCAATTTGGCTTGGACACAAAATATTGATGCAGATTTAAATAACACGTTTTATGAAGAAAGTATTAGTCGAATGAACATTTATTTATTTATTTATTTGGAAAACTTACAGCTAAATAATAACGATATAAGTAACAGTACATAGCATCGATGCCAATTAAAAGTTTTCACCAATAGTTTATATAAGAGGTAAAATATAATAATTACGCTTAATTTACAACCATTATAGTGCCTATTCTAAAACAAAAACGTATTTATATGTATATTAACAAGTACGAAGAAATATATATATATATATATATATATATATATATATATATATATATATATATATATATATAAATAATTAATTTATAGTAAAAAGAAACTTTTTTTTTTAACTACCACATAATATATAAAACTCTATTGAGAGCTTTCTTTTGAGAAATACAAAATGGTAAGTAAACGCTTGACCGTTGAAGTGCTGGTGTTGAAAATATCAATGTCATTATGAACCAAATTGTATTCACGACAAGCGCGTATCAAAAATGAATTTTGCCTATATCTCGTCTTTGCCGGGGCTACATGCACCATGGACCGCTGACGCAGTGCTAGCTGGTTGGTGCGGAGACATATGTGTTGCAGTAGCTCCGGACAGTCGGTTGACCCGTTTGCCACTTTGACAAGGCAACATATATCCGATATGTTACGCCTTATTTCAAGCGGAACAAAATGATAAATTTCACACCGTTCGGCATAACTTGATATAAACTGCTTACTCTTAAAATCAAGATACCTGAGAAATTTCCTCTGAATCGCTTCTATTCTTAATTTATATATTTGGTACTGGGGATTCCACACGGGCGACGCATATTCTAAGTGACTACGAACATAGGCGCAATAAAGAACTTTAATGGCTTTAATACCTCGAAAATCTGACGCAGTTCTCATAATAAACCCAAGTGCTTTGGTGGCTTTTTTAACTATATGGTCAATATGTTTGTCGAATATTAACTGGTTGTCAAATATTACTCCTAAGTCTCGCATTGAGTCAACTTTCGTAATTACTTTGTTACCAAACGAAAAATCTAAATTCTGTTTTAACTTTTTCCTAGTGAAAGTAACATGGTAACATTTAGAGACATTAAGATCAAGCCTTTTTTGGTAACAATAATTTTGAAAGCGATCCAATTCATTTTATAAGTCATTTACATCCTCATTATCTATACTTATAATAAATCTGTAGAGAGGTCAATTCTGTACATGAAATATATTTTCAAAATAACTATCAGGTGGTGATTAGGGATCGATACTGATGCCAAAAATGCAATCAGTAAAATTTTTGTCTGTCTGTCTGTCTGTCTGTCTGTCTGTCTGTCTGTCTGTCTGTCGGTTTGTATGTTCCTTATGGAAACAAAAACTACTCGACGGATTTTGACGAAACTTGGTACAATTATTCTTCATACTCCTGCGCAGGTTTTTGTATACTTTCCAGCAGAGTAGTAAAGGGGAATTTTGGGAAAACGGGAGAAGTTACTCCATTTTTTAAGCTTCCGTCGCGTGTGCAGCCTTAATGGTTAAACTTACATAGAAATCATGTATGACGGAAATAATTTTCACAAAATTATCTAAAAAAAAATCCTCAACAGTTTATGTCTATCTTTTACGATTGACTCACAATAACACGTGTAATTCCTGATAGCTTAACAGTTCGGACCATTCTGATTATATTTGTTTACTCTTACGTTTGTAAACCTCTAACTCATCCCTAATTTAAAACATTAACATTAAGTAACAAGTGACATTATTACCTATTCAATAAAAAAATAATCATAGAAATCGGTAGAGAAACACCGAAATTATACACAAAATAAGCCATCGCGCCCGTGACCAAAACCAAATCTTTACTAATTTACATATAACATACTAGATGGCGCCAGTAGTTGCATCCTATATAACAAAATGATTTATTTTTTAGATTGTTATAAATACTTCCAATTAAACGGAAATACTGAACCGTTCATTAAAGCGCATTCAAAATCACCAAACTACACTGTTTAAGGAGTGCTATAAATTTAATAAATTGAAAACATTGCGCTGAATTTCACAATATTTGAGCCGTGACTGAAGAAAGAAACCTCAGATATTTAAAAAAACAACGCTACCCGTGCGAAGCTGGGACGATCCACTAGTTATTAATATATTTAAGAATTTTCATGTCATCAGCAAATAGTAATATTTTAGTGTTAGGAAAACATTTAATTTTTATATCATTTATAAATAAAATAAAAAGAATTGGCCCAAGTAAGGAACCTTGGGGCACACCGGACGGTACATTGGCCCAGCTTGACATGAAACCCAACAGAGCAACAGCTTGACTTCTGTTCGATATATAAGACACAAACCATCTCAACAGATCACCGTGAATGCCAGCATCGGCGAGGCTTTGTATTAGGAGAGGATGAAAAATTCGGTCAAAGCATTTTTGGTAATTGGTGTAAATAACCTCTACCTGAACCCCATTGTCCATGCCCTCACTGATAAAATTCGCCGCCAACAGTAGGTTTGTTGTTGTTGAGCGCTTTCTCAAAAAACCGTGTTGATCTTCACTAAAACCTCCTTGAAGCGATGAATATAATTGATCAAACACAATCTTTTCGAGTGTTTTAGCAAAGAGGCAAAGTTTGGATATTGGTCTATAATTCTCTATATCTTTTTTATCGCCCTTTTTGTGAATGGGTGTTATAAAACTGCTCTTCCATATTTTGGGTACATAGTTATCACTAAATGAGCGTCTGAACAGAAGACATAGAGGTGTTGTAAGGCTTTTGGCACAGTTTACAATAAACAGAGGTGGAACGTTGTCAGGACCTCCTGACTTTTTCATGTCTAAATTTTTTAATAATTTAAACACCGTATCATCTATGACTTCAATCGAAGAAATGCTATTTTGGGAGTTAGCTGAATTCTCATTATAAGATAATGTTGTGTCATTAGTTGACAGAAATGTTGATGTAAAATATTGTGAAAAAAGTTCAGAGATTTCCTCACCATTGTCAGAAGATCTACCATTAAAGTACATTGATGAGGGATACGCTAGAGATGAGTTTTTACTTTTTGCGTACTTCCAGAAATATTTCGGATTTTTAATGACGGAGGATTCCACGTTGTCAATGTATGTATCATAACATTCCTTCTCTACCACTGTCGCTCGCTCTCTTAGCAGAGAGAATGTGATGTAGTCACTCATATTTTTATATATTTTATATTTTTTATGGTATTTAGCCTTTTCTTTCATTATTTTTATTAAACATTTATTGTACCACGGAGGATATGACGTGTTCACGATGGCCCGTTTAGGTATATACTTATCTCTGAGCTCGTAGATTTTCTCATAGAACAGTTCGACGGCGCGATCCAGACTCACATTGTATAAAGTTTGTGAAATGATATGTTTTCACGGTTATAGATCCCAAGGAGGGGTAGCCAGAGCTAGTGTTATTAATCTTAAATAAGAAGACTCTCAGTCGCCTTTAAAAGTTGAGTGGAAAAAAGATATTGTAATCAAGGACGGTTGGTGATGCTGATGGTTCTCCAGCCACATTACCCAAAAATCTCTTAAAAGCTCAAACACCGTCAGCCATAATGCACTGGCAGGCATATTACACTAGAAATAATATAAAGAAATACAGATACTACAGCTATTCAAATGCTGAGAGACATGGGTGTAAATCTGTGTAAATGCTGAATCGGGTCTAAACCTTTGTGGCTGCTAAGTCTTATTTTGTGTATTTTAACAGTGAGGAAGAACATCATGAGGTAACATTACATTAACAGTACGCACTACAGCAATTGCCAAACGAAAGAGCCATGGAGCCGTGATTTGCACTAAGTATTTTTACACATAGCTGGTTTTCGTCACTGTACTCATTTTATGATTAAGCACGCACAGGTTTCATTGCGAGATAAAGTTATGTACGCTTCTTTAAGTCATCTTTGAAACAGAGTTTCATGCAGAAATTTGCTATTAGTTTAGTTAACTTAGAATAAATAAAAGTGATGAATCAAACAACTTGGTTTGCCAGGATCGTACAAAGTCACAATTGATAGTCTCTGCCTAGCCCAACGGAAACTAATGGCGTGACTATATGTGTATATATTGTTTATTTAAAATATTTTAAGAGTTCTTCTAGTTTTACAGACCTCTGCCATACCAAAGACTACTGGGATTTTTTTCTCATACATAAACTCACGGCTTTAAATACCAAAAAAGGCGTAGCCAGAGATTCAGAAGTAGAAATTCGGAATCCATATTTGGAAGTTTAGTGCGGAAAGATAGTAATATAAAGGATGCTTGATGATGATTCCCCAGCCACTTTGCCCAAAAATCACTTAAATAGCCCTAAAACTCTCAGTCACCTCTTACGACTCCCCCATGAGGAAATGGGTTACAGACTACAAACTATTTCACTAAATGGTACTTTTACTATTACAATGATTTAATAGCAAAGTAGACAATACAACTGATTACACCATTTCAACGGCAAGAAGGCAGGAAGATAGTAAAACGTGTAATGAGGAAATGTTAAGAGGAGCTGTGCTAGCGAATTATTGTTTTTTATTGTCTTGGATGTTACCTATTAGGTTCTCTGTTGTTTTGTAAGTTTAGTTTTACTTTACTATCACTCATACTTATCTAAACTCAAACGTGTATGTCGTGAATCACCGAAGGGGTGGCATAGCTACTAATACCTTTCACCAACACGCGACATTTATCTCAACCAAGTGTTTATATTGGGTGTAGGGTTTTAACCCAGGTGTCCTGCATGGGAAGCGGTAGTTTTTCCACTACTATCGCGTTTGTTAAGAAGAAACAATTTCCTAACTAATTTAAGCATCGGAAATTAAGTTGTAGCTTACTTGAAAGTTTCACGTAAAGTTTTCGTCGTTACCATATCTCTTGATTTTATATTAATAAGAGAATTAGCCTGCTAGTTTATTTTAGATCTTAAAGTCGTAACCTTGTAATAAATCTAAAAGTTCTTAATCTCCTCTTACAAAAGACGTAGGTCAATACCAAAACCGATACTCTTAACATAGTGATGTCAACATAAAAGTGCTGATCAATGCTGACCGAATGCTGACCGTGAATGATGGCTTCAGGCTGCACTTATGACTCACTCATTAGAATCATCAATTTCCTAATATATGCTCTATAAAAATGTTGATAGGTTTCAATATCGTCTGGCAACTTTCACTATCTTCGCTGACCTACGAATCCGGAGGTAAAACCGTGTTTCTTAGCCGATGATTCATTTTTATTTGATTAAAAAGCAGTTTTCTGCCATGTTGCAAGACTTGCCAGTTGCTAGAAATTACGTGGAAAAGTGCATTTATTTATGTAAATAAGAATACTATCACAGTTGGTTACGTAATATGAGTAGATAACTAAAGGGGCAATATGCATTCGGGCGCTTTGCCCTGGATAGTTACAATACTTTTGAATGTCAGATGTCGTGTCTAAGTTAAGAACTATTCCTATGCTGAGTCTACTATGGAATTGGTTATATCGAAGTCGTCACAGCCCATATATGGCTTTACCGAGAGGGTAGGCTCGACTACCCTGAACAGGGTGATTTGGTAGTAGTCCACCATGCTGGCCTAATTCGAGTTGGCAGACTAACGACTCCTAGCATGATTATGCTGGGAGCTTGGAACAACAGCTGACCGTGTCCTCCGAAGCACAGAATCATCAATTTTCTGAAAATCTCGTTCACTGTATTTGCGACTTTGCCCCTGGGAATCGAACCCAAGACGGCTGGAATGTAAGCCAAGCGCTTTACCGCTTGACCACGGAGGCAGTTATATCGCATACTTATTATAAAATAAATAATAAGCAAAAAGCAATGTATAGTTCCCAACATGAAAACACCCTCATTTTCGGCTGCATAAAATGGCGAGAAACTGCTCATAAAGGCAGGCGTCTGAAGTATGAAGAATAAAAGAGCATGTATGAAAAGGTATGGTGGTAAGTTAAGGTGTATGTAAACGAAGCTACAGAGGTTTGCCAGGATCGTGCAAAGTGGCGATTAATAGTCTCTGCCTACTCCTATGGGAAATAATGGCTGGAGTATATGCATGTATTTATGTGTTTAATTAGTATGATAACAAAACAAAACAATGTCTCAAGACTATCTGAAAGAGTACCAAACTTGTTGCAAATTATTTTGCGTATATGTCTAAGACCGTTTATATCAAAAATTAAGATCTTCATTTTCTGCTCATGTCAGAACTCAAAGATAAGGCCATGCAAAACACAGTGCGCCATCATAACAGCCACGAAATTAATAATTTAACTTGTATTCACTTCATTTGTTGCAGTGAAAGGAGTTATGTAACAATACTATAAGAATATATATAAAAAAGAAGGTAATTGAGATTACGCGATGCGAAATGAACATTTCTAATATGCAAATAGCTCCAAATAGATTTACACTTATTGCTAGTGAGCTTATTTTCATCACTTATTTGTCTTTGCTTTATGGGAGATAATAAAGCCTACATTAGAGTGTTAAGCGTAAAACTTATGAGGTGTTATTTTATTACTATCTAGATATTTATTATTATATTTATTTTTATTATTTTATTATTGTGTAGTGTCGGCTTAGAATAGCACTACCCCATTTCTTCCGGTGGGTGTACGTAAGAGGCGACTAACGGTATTGGGGCTTTTTAAGGGATTTTTGGGCGATGCGGTTGGAGACCCATCACCAACAACCTTTATTCTACCATCTTTTCCCCACTCAACTTCCAAAAGTGGCTGAGAAATTTCTATTCTCTCAGCTCTGGCTTCCCCTTTTAGGGATTTATAGACGTGAGTATATGTATGTATGTATCTTAATAGACTAATAAATGTTTACAGACTTCCCTCGGAGAGATTTACAAGGACCAATCATATTCAGAAAAATACATTAAGTTAAATAAAATACGTTAAGTTAAGTTAAATATACGTAAAGTTAGTTTTAGTTTTAATACACAGAGTGGAAGTTCAATTTATTCTTGCCCCAATGGCCATCAATCTGGTTAGTACATATCACACGGGAACGTCATTGATTTGGGCTGTCATTCCTCCTTCAAATAATGCAATTTAATGTTGATGGCTTATATGGATGTTTAAGAGAAGTGTTCGGGGTCATCTTGGTCCTGCGACATTATGGGTTTAAGATGGTTCTCGGCCGCAAAAAGGAAGAAAATATATATGCCTGTTCGTGTAAAAGCTAATCTTTTGAAGAATACAAAAAACAATTTGTTTTAGTTTTCATCAACAATATAATAATTGCCAATCGTACTAGTCGATATTCTTTTGAACGGTAAATCAGCTGCTTTGATCTCACTGATCACCACCTAAGGATAAAGGACAGCTCGAACCCTCTCGGATACTAGCTGATAACCTATTTAGACCCACGAAGCTTCTAGTCTTTGAAAAAGATGAACTATTTCACATATTTACCATAAGTTTGATAAAGATTTGAAATAGATTATCTTTTTATATTCACAGCATTCCTTTCCATAGGAATCTTATCCCTTCTTTTCTTTTTTCGGTCGTGAATACAATCTTCAAATATAACTTGAGAAATGAAATAGCTGTTAAAAATTTCGCAAGTACATATGTTCGTCGAAACATCACGTCAAAACGTTCCGATACCACTATGAGATAATTATGTTCAATCATGTTATTATTACCGAAGATATCTCCTAAGATAAGCCCGTGTTATAGTATATTACATTTCATCATAAAAAATATGGTGAAAGTCTGCATGCCACACATATTAAAGTAAAAAAGTTTTAAGGTAAATTAATCAAGAGATGTAATGCAAAAATACAATAAACTTGATATATGTACATATTTCTTTTCCTTAGCTCTGGCTACCCCTTCTAGGGATATATAGCCGTGAGTATATGTATGTATGTAGTATATGTATGTACATATTTAACTAGCATCACTATATAAATATATATATACAATACAGTATAAAAATTATAATAAAAATTTGTAAGTACAAGTCAATCTAATGCCAAAATAAAGTTTCTAAGTAAGACCCCCGTTTTCGCAAAGAAACATACATAAGGATTTTTGTTCTTAAAGTTTTATGCTTAGTGAATCAATCACAGTTTGAGTTTTAAAACATTCAAGGCCGAGTAAAAACTTGAAAGATTTTACGTCTAGTGCAAACCGAGTCACGATCGCCATTGATAAGGTAAAAACCGAAACGGAACTAACCGTTACTGACTTAAATACCTTTTGTGGTTAAATGATCTGAATTAAAACTGAAGAATATACTTAAACTTATTACTACACATTCGAAATATATGTTACTTAAATTTTTCTATGCCAGCTATTTATTGTAAATGAATGTGAAAAAGCAAGAAACATTTTTCAGGATCTTAAAAAGCGGAGATCAATAGTCTCTGCCTGCCCCAATAGGACTTACTGGCGTGGTACAAGTAAGTAATGAGGACGACAACTATGTACCGTATTGGTATGCAAATGTTTAGCCACGCTCGATATTGTAATGAAAGGTGCGAGATCGCTCCAAATTCCGGAAAGTGCCGGAACGAAACGTGTTTGTATGGCCAGTATACTGTACGGATTGGAAACTATTTAGTGCTGAAATAACCTGCTTTAATATTACCATAGATGTAATTGAATGGCATAAGTTCTGATGTGAAGCAGAATAAAATTTATACATGTCTTCTCGCTTATACTCGCTTCTGTTATCTCAAAATAAGGTAGCCAGAGATTTTAAATTTGTATTCAGCCATTTTTTTTAGTTGGGTGAGGAAAAGATGAGATGGGAATAAAGAAAAAAAAGTTAGTTGACTAAGGGTTTTGGGTCATATTAAATGATTGTTGGACGATGTGACTTGAGCCCACCACTAAACATTTTATTTTTTGCCATCTCATGTCAAAATCTATTTTAGTACCGCGCATTAAGAAGCCATTCTAAATGTTTCAATAGACATTCATATTGCCAGATGACAACTATGGTCATATCAAACGTTTATGAGATATATCTTACAATGAACCAGTTGCATGCTAATTTGAGAAAATTATTCCTGAGAATAATACTCATGTGGTCATATTCAGCTACAGGTGGTAAATTTTGAAAGTGGCCCCTGTAGCAGTCATAAATATACTATATATAATATTACTGCGTACGAATTTTTATAACTATGAACATTATAAGAATATACATACATACATATACTCACGCCGTTAGTTCCCATTGGGGTAGGCAGAGATAGCCACTATGTACGATCCTGGCAAACCTCTCTAGCTTCGTTACCATCCATCAATCTGTTCATACATGCTATTTTATTATTTATACTTTGGACACCTGCCTTTATAAGAAATACACAAGATAATAAAGTTTCAGCGACCTCAAGTATGCGCATCAACGGTCAGCTCACGAACACACAATGGTGGACTTACTCGCTCACTAAAAATAACATCTTCACTTTTCAAACAAACTGTAATCAAGAAATAATTACTGAAAGATACAAGTGTTACATACCTCATTACAGGAATGTCCTGAAATCGAGCGTAGTCACAGTATGGCTGAAACAAAGAGAGCACTTGTTCAAACACGGTCCATAAAATACAAAGAATTTTATCACAGTTTATGTTGAATGTTAGAGATAACAGCTCTATAACTGCACTTAAATGAGCTAGACTTTATAGTTATCAGAGTTATTTCCTTTTGCATTGTATAGAACAGTTTATTCGTAATATTCGTATATAGTTAGGATGTTAGAAGCGTAGGGAACTCAAAAATAATTAATATGGCCTTATTTTTTATTTTATGTACAGAATTAGGAATGTCTGAAATTTTTTCATCCTGAAAAATGTCGGTTTTGAAGTTAGTAAATTATCTTACCGACATATTCAAATGCTACATATAGCCGTGTAGAGTCGGCTTAGAATAGCACTACCCCATTTCTTCCGGTGGGTGTACGTAAGAGGCTACTAACGGTATTGGGGCTATTAAGGGATTTTTAGGCGATGCGGTTGAAGACCCATCACCAACAACCTTTATTTTACCATCATTTCCCCACTAAACTTTCCAAAAGTGGCTGAGGACTTTTTTAACTCCTCGGCTCTGGCTACCCCTTCAAGGGATTTATAGACGTAAGTATATGTATGTATGATACAGACGCTATAAGTTCCCATTGTGTTTATGGATCGCCACTGTGTATAATCCTGGCAAACATTTCAAGCTTTAACATTGATCGGCCATTCAATACGTGCCTAAATACATTATGTTAAAAATTAGCCAAATTTACTGCATGCTGAAATGCGAATATTCGGTAAATGGAACGGTAAACTAGAAAATAAAGAACAATTTGTGAATGGGAGATAAGGATGGAAACTCTTTAATTGTAATATATATTTTTAATTCTTTTTTATATGGATTCTTTTCTAAGTAATCGTTTATTTGTGTCCTTAAGAAATATAATAAATAAAAAATTATGGACAATAGACACAGATAGTCTATCCCATAGAAAAGAACAATAAAACTTCATGTCACACTTTTATTCCAGACTTAGTAAAGACATTTTGTTCTAATATTACATAGTGTAATTCAAATTATATATGTGTAAACAAATAATTCTGATTGAATTACGTATATTGAAATAATAAGATAGAAAGCAATCACAATAGATAAATACAGCATGTAAACAAACATAACATAACATAAACGTTCACGCCGAATATCCCCGAAGGGGTTGGCAAAGGTACTAATACTTCTGAACATCACGTGACATTGTCACCTGGCGTTCAGAGTACCCACGTTTTGCATAGACAGTGTACTAACGTGATAGGGGGCAGGCCTATCGCCGTTTTGTACGAATACACGGTCATATGACTAACAACTCAGCCATGTGGGTTTCCTCACGATGTTTTCCCTCACCGTTAACAACCGTGATAAATTAACCACACATTATGTCTCTAGAAAAGACAAATTGGTGTAGGCCCGACCCGGGATTTGAACACTAGTCGCTTGCACGTTAACCGGTGTTCTACCCATTGAGCTATCACGTCGGCAATAAACGTAAACAAACAAACACATAATACTATTCTCAATTGCTACTTAAAGGAAAACTAGTTCAGTAGGTTATATTTCAATAAACATCATTAACAAAAGCATTACTAGCATGATTGCTCACTTTCTTTTGGAGACTAACTGCTAGTTGCTAGAGTGTAAGTATATTTTGGATTGTGTTTATCATTGACCAAATTGAGAGTGTGCTTAAAAAGGCAGGCGAACGAAGTATGAATAATAAAAGAGCAAGTATGAAAAGATTGATGGATGTAGACGAAGCTAGAGAGGTTTGTCAGGGTCTTACGAAGTGGCGATCGATAGTCTCTGCCTACCCCAATATTGTATGTATGTATTTATCATTGATGTTATTTCATATTGAGCCACTCTGGAGTCTAAATGATTTGGCCGAGTTTAAAGACAGCGTGAGCATTGTCATTTATACCTATGTATTTATACCTGAAATTCGGAAGCCACTTTTGGAAGTTGAGGGGGGAAAAGATTGTAAAATATAGATTTTTTTGGAATGGGCCTCTAATGTCTATTTTCACCCAATAATAATTTCAAACAAAAAACCCAGTACTCCAAGTAGCCTCAAATTTCAACCGCGGGTAGAAATGGGTTACTGTATTTCTAAAGCCGACTATGTCTTATATTATAATAAAGGAGCGGCAGAGCGTATTAATTAAACCTTTTTAAGCAATAAACTAAAATACATATAATCCACAAATTCTTGACAGATCAATCGCAATCCTCGCAAAAATGCTTCATTTCAGACTAGTTTTCGGATTAAATTTCTATCGAGGCTATTTCAATCCATCGCGTTTCAGGCTCTACCAATCACCACTTTATATGAGGATATAAAGTGGTGATTGAAGTTGAGGAACTTCACTATGTATTTTGCCAGTGCTCATGACTTTGCCGTTTACAAGTAATAACAAACATCATTAACCGATTTTTCCGAAATCAGTTGCTATCGTCGCCTTAAGCCTGTAACTATTTGTCTAGATAGTTCACTACACGATCGGGGGAGAGTATAACGCCTTTTTGTACGGCAACACTGTCACATGATTTGAATGTTTTTGTTCATGAAAACCTCATGTGGGGATTATTACTAATAAATAAAGGAAAGAAAAACGGGGTACGGGTATACGGGGGCGTATACCCGAGGTCGCGGGTTCATTCCCCTCCCGGGGTCGAAATTTTTCTTTCCTTTATTTATCCTTTATTTACTGTCACATGACTAAGAATTAATTAGTCAGGTGGGTTTCCTCACAATCACTAACCGCAAACAATCTTGATAATTGAATCACACATTTAGAAAAGAGGCGAAGGATTATGATCTTTTTGGGTTTAGAACTTTTGTTTGTTTATATTTTTCATGGGGTTATGATCTTCATCTAAGCTATATCAACAAATCTATGCAACTCAAAAAGTGTAATTACAAAACTTAAAATAAAAAGTGATATTGGTGAAACATTTGCAACAGCATGTTAGGCGTGAGCATGCAGCATGAACGGTTTATAGTATGTATTGGCTAAGCGAATATAATTAAACTACAAGAAAATAACCAAGGACACATTAGAAAAAACACTTAAGGAAGAATAATTTTAGATGTTGGTTTTACAATACATCATTAACCGTCAGAAACAAGTTTTACGTAGTTCTATTTACTCAAAATACCAAACGGTCGAGAACTTACAAAAAGTTATAAAAACTCCTTGCAGTCCTTCAGCGTCCTATGACAACCTCATCGCTCACTTTATCGCTGGCAATAAAGAAAGGGAAGATGTCCACATAATCCTGATAGAAGCACTTCACAGCACTGTTCGAAACTTAAAATTAAATAGTCACACGACACAAAGATTCGCGCGTTCGGGCCTCTTCGCCGCTGATCGTCAACTGCCTTTGAAATTCAAAATACACATTCATTACACGACTTCGGCCTTCTTCGATATTAAGTTGTGGTGATTGTCACTTCACTTAACGAATCGAATGTGGATTGCGAGATCGATTGTGGTTGATCTAGCGGTGTAAGTTAATGAACTGCTCTGGTTTCAGCTGGTTCAATCATATCGTCTGACAGAAAGGATAGATGACGATGACGAAACGGATTCTTTTTAAACTTTACTTTGTTATTCATAGCTTCACGATCACAATTTATATTGCGAAATATAGGAAAATATTTTTTGTGAAGTGCCGAGTTCAAAAGAGTTCAATAATTTAACTAGGTGGGCAATAAAGCTTCGCATGCCAAAATTTGGAGCGAAGCTGAACAAAATTAAAGAGATAGCAGATTTGTTTACAATAGTGTCCCATAGACATACATGGGACACTTAAAAAGGGTGATCATTCCTCAATGGTAACATTTATTCGAAAAAAATTCCGTCACAACTTGGTCCTTGATGCCTTTGACCGTCATGCAAAATATGGTTGAGGGCGGATATACCGTTTAGGAGGAGTTAGGTTACATGCAGAATACAAAAGTTGGGGGTAAATGGAATCATTTTATAATGGCCCCTCCTTAAGCCAGCTTACAAAGAAAATGCAATACAGATGTACTGCTTTGCAAATACAAATGTTCAAATGTAAGTTTATCTATACTTATAATAAATCTGTAGAGAGGTCAATTCTGTACATGAAATATATTTTCAAAATAACTATCAGGGGGTGATTAGTGATCGATACTGATGCCAAAAATGCATTCAGTAAAATTTTTGTCTGTCTGTCTGTCTTTCTGTCTGTCTGTCTGTCTGTCTGTCTGTCTGTCTGTCGGTTTGTATGTTCCTTATGGAAACAAAAACTACTCGACGAATTTTAACGAAACTTGGTACAATTATTCTTCATACTCCTGGACAGGTTTTTGTATACTTTGCAGCAGAGTAGTAAAGGGGAATTTTGGGAAATTTTGGGAAAACGGGAGAAGTTACTCCATTTTTTTAGTTTCCGTCGCGTGTGCAGCCTTAATGGTTAAACTTACATAGAAATCATGTATGACGGAAATATTCTTCATAAAATTATCTAAAAAAAAATCCTCAACAGTTTATGTCTATCTTTTACGGTTGACTCACAATAACACGTGTAATTCCTGATAGCTTAGCAGTTCGGAACATTATGATTATATTTGTTTACTCTTACGTTTGTAAACCTCTCACTCATCTCTAATTTAAAAAAGGTAACATTATTACCTATTCAATAAAAAAAGAATCATAGAAATCGATAGAGAAACACCGAAATTATACAGAAAATAAGCCATCGCGCCCGTGATCAAAACCAAATCTTTACTAATTTACATATAACATACTAGATGGCGCCAGTAGTTGCATCCTACATCACGTAATGATTTATTTTGTAGATTGTTATAAATACTTCATAGCGTTTTATTCCAAAATTTGCTATTAAACGGAAATACTGAAGCGTTCATTAAAGCGCATTCAAAATCACCAAACTACACTGTTTAAGGAGTGCTATTAATTTAATAAATTGAAAACATTGCGCTGAATTTCACAATGCTTGAGCAGTGACTGAAGAAAGAAACCTCAGATATTTAAAAAAACAACGCTACCCGTGCGAAGCTGGGACGATCCACTAGTTGTAAATATAATCCAAGCGACCACTGTGTCTGGAATTAAGTAAATAAGCTGCCTCCATTCCAGACTTAATCTACATCCATTAAATAGCTTTTAATGCGATAAGATAACAACATAATACACAGACATACTATGGTCATGAATATTTGTGAATAATAATTTGGATATTGTACGGTAAAAGGTTTTGTGACTCAATCAAGTTGTCATTCTTATGGTGTGTACCTGTCCCAGCTGTCATCGGAAAAATATTTTTATCTACACTTATTAGTATCTAAATAAGTAAAGCTAACAAATGGATTATATTCTCCCTTAAAGCGGAAGTTTGTGAGTTCTATTCTCACAGTTAGTTTTTCGAACTCGCCAAAATTCAGATTATGATAGAGCATACAAAAGCAAGGTTTTTAAATAAATTCTCCTCATAATCTAGAATCGGATCACAAATGAATATGCCAGATTTGAAGTCGTTTGCACCTGCGCCTACGGTATGCTAATGTTAGTTTACTAAGATATGTCATTTGGCATAAAGTATCTTTTAACGGGTAATAAATTACAGAAGTGTGTTACGATTGAGTTAATAGACTCTCAATTCTAGTTGATGGCACGTAAGACACTCATACACACAATAGAGTCAGACAATGGTGTATCTAGAACAAAACGCAACATAGCTAATTATCTATCGGAACATAATAAGAGTGAAGAAAACTTGGAACAAAAACCTTACGCATTACAACATGCGTTACATTTACATTAGACAATAATAGCAAATGGCGCCGCGCATGCGCAAATATGAGGAAGCAAAATGGCGGCGGGAGAATAAGAAATACCTCCATAAGAATATAAACGGGGAAAGTAACTAGGTAAAAGAAATACACAATAGATGACAATTATTTACTTACACAACCGCTTTAGGTTTGCGGAGATGATTCTTAAGTTGACGCTGTGAAAGTGATTTCGGAGAAACGTTTATATTCTGAAAGACACTAATTAAATAAGTACGTACAGTCAAGCTACAAAGATTCAAAAATGGGTAAACAGAGTCTTGGAATAAAAAATCCAAAGTTATACATTTTCAACAATAATAACTATATAAGGACGATAACCAATTTACCAGTTTTTACCTTTGGTAATCTAAATTAACAAATAATGAAGTAATATCTTATTTTGTAGGAAAATAAACTTATAATATTTTATTTACTTATTTATAGAAATCTTAGACGGGTAATATATTTCAGTTTACCGCTTTTTCAATTTAAAATATATATATTTTTCTACTAGTACGAAAAATTATTATAACAGATATTACCGTTTCATAATATGTAATTGGTTTATCAGAAGTGAATATAACAAGTCAAGCTTGCATAAGAAGATCACGAGTATTTACCTAATTGGGGGATATTGTTGATATTACCGTATAGGGTAGACATTTTGTAATTCTGAAAATTAAGTCACTGTGTATTTTATGATGTTATAAGGTGTTTTTATCTCATTATTTTTAAAATAAGGTTAGGTTGTTGAAGTACCAACGTTGGTCTTGTCCACTCTAAACTGAGTTAGTTTTACTTTATGGTAAGTTTGCAGTCAAAAGTATTAAGGAATAAACAGCTAATAAGATGGTGCTTGGTTAATTTAAAAACATACATATATTCACGGCCATAAATCCCAAAAAGGGGTAGCCAGAGCTTCTGAGATAGAATCTCCCCAGCCACATTTGGAAGTTGATAGGGGATAAAGACTCATTTTATTAAACAAAACATTCTTAAAAAAACAGGCAATATTTCTTTTGCTATTGATGGAAATTATCTATTAGTTAGCAAAAATTCTCATCTTTTTAACACGCTTTTATTAGGTCAACCTGTATGTATGTAACTATGTAATCAAATCTAAGAAAACTAATTTAACCATCTTCTAAAGGTCATAGCGTTATGAAAATTGGCAGTTGTATGTGATTTCGATGACAATACAATAATATGGTACTGTCGAGCTGATCTGATGATGGAGCCGGAAGATATGAACTGGAACTTCATGATGGATGATCGTATCATAGCCGTGTTTGGACTTGTTAAAAAGGTCTTGTAATGAACGTTGACCATGATTAGGTTTCAAGGTCTGATGATGAAGCCGGAAGATAGGCACCAGCATTCCATGATGAAATATCGTATCATAGCCGTGTTTGGACTTTTTAGAAAGGTCTTGTAATGAACCTTGACCACGATTAGGTTTCAAAGTCTGAATACAATAATATGGTACTGTCGAGCACATCTGATGATCGAGCCGGAAGATATTAACTGGAACTTAATGATGGATGATCGTATAATAGCCGTATTTGGACTTGTTAGAAAGGTCTTGTATTGAACTTTGACCACGAAATGAACTTTGACCACGATTAGGTTTCAAGGTCTGAATACAATAATATGGTACTATCGAACTGATCTGATGATGGAGCCGGAAGATTTGAACTGGAACTTCATTATGAATATTAGCATATTATATATCGTTACCAACCCATTACGTCCCACTGCTGGGCACGGGTCTCTTCCGTGGGGAAGGTATTAGCCATACTTCACCACGGGGGCCAGCCGGGTTGGTGGAGGTTTGTTAGGCTAGTGGTCACCTTACCGTTAGATGTTATCAAGCCGCCCGTTTGGGTCTCTGACAAAGCTTGACGACTGCTATCTTACGATAACAGCCGGCACCAACGGCTTTACGTGCCTTACGAAGCACGGTAGCGCCCGAGATAAATACCACTAGGCGGTTACCCATCCGTGGACGGACCGCAGCTCGCGTTGCTTAACTCGTAAATACGATCACATCAGCCCAACTGAGCTACAGGCCCTACTACGATACGAAGTATATTGACGTGTAAATGGGGTAGTAGCTTGTTAAAGATCCCACCCAAGCCAAGGTAAGAAACGTGCCGAGGGCTGAATGTAATGAGGGTGGTTAAAAATGTCATGTCGCTAGCGTCACCTCAGGGAACCGGGCGAAACCCTGTTGTAAGTAGCCTTGCTCCTTTACTCGGACCTCTGGGGGGGTTGAGATGCAGAGGATGCGGGCTCATTCGTCTATTTGAAATAAATGTTGAAAACATGCCATTAGCAAAGACTAAAAAGCATAAAATAAATTAATAGTTTAAAAAACACTAAAAAACACGCTTTGATAAGTGCACTTAAAAGTCAAAAATAAATTACGGGTCGTTCAAGTTGTCTGTATTTCTGGGCTGAAGTGTAAACTATGTGCTTTTAATTATAATATTTGATTGTAAAAGCGTGGGGCGCTGGAAAAGGAAAAACTTTCTTGTAAACAAATACACGAACAAGAACTCTACATTTTGCCACTGTTGACTAGTACTTTGAACAGACTGTTTAATATAGAGCCTCCAACTAGTGGTGCTGCAACTCTAGTAAGAGTGCCGATCTCTGTAACCTGCTTCCCGAAACATCGCTTAACTTGATTTCTTAGCAAGGTAAACAAAAAATCTTTCCTTTTCCAGCGCTCCCCGCTTTTACAATCAAATATTATAATTAAAAGCACATAGTTTACACTTCAGCCCAGAAATACAGACAACTTGAACGACCCGTAATTTATTTTTGACTTTTAAGTGCACTTATCAAAGCGTGTTTTTTAGTGTTTTTTAAACTATTAATTTATTCTCTCAACAAAAATTCATATTCGTAAGACCTTTAATCCCAATAGTAGTGTAGTTAATCCTCTTTTGTTCGTCATCGCAGTTTATAATCCGAATTGCTGGCATCACATCATAATCAGTTTCACATGCATTGTTTACTATTACGCAATTGTATTATCTATTATCAGATAATATAACCGCAAATGACATAATATTTCAATTAAACCCGTCTGCGGTTCCCACCTCGTTTCATTTCACTTTCGGTGATGGTCTTAAGTTGGCTGTTTTGACAATTGTGCAATTTTACGCCCATTGTTTATGTTTTTGGTCATATTTATTGCCTGTCAACTTTCATTATTTATTAGCTTTTATTACTCACATCATAGAAAATAGAAACAGTCTATCTAACGCATAAAATAAAAGTTTGTGATTTCAGCTTTTAGTTGTAACGTAGCTTTATTGGTATTTTTTTTTAAAAAGGCCATAAAAGCCAAAGGTTACCTGAAAGATATCACTTTTAGCGATAAGAGTGTATTTATTCTTTTTGATGGCCAGTAAGAGTTGTTCTGAACCAATTCTGAACATACGAAGAACCCGATGAGGAAATTGATGTGTACGGCGAAAAAGGATACTGTCACACGAACTTTTCTTGTACATCTTATACGCCCTAACTTGGAAGGTGTATGAGAGATTGTGAATGAACGAATACTCGCGTCCCATAACAAAATTATCAGAGTCTCAGAATCCACGAGGCGTTGTGTTCATAAGAGTACAAATAATTAAATATATATAAGTGTGAAAGGCATCTGACATTTAATTTGGAATGTTCGAAGTCTGCAAGCCGCATCGAGAACATCAAACAGGTTGATCCAGAGAAGGGCTGAGTAACACCTTTGCACTTAATATTACATACATACTTGGCCAGCACATTGCTTGCCTAATATCCTGTACCGTGCATTTGCTCTAACCAGTTGTTTAAGTGGCATTTGCTAGTTCCACAAATAAACTTTTCCGTGGAAGGATGCAGAAGGGATTACAGTGGAAGATTTATAAATTTATTTAAATTTTATCGCATTGAGATAAAGTTCATTATTATCAAAACATTTCGTACCACACATCTATCACTTAAATGTACTGTGCAAGCAAAATGCAGGTACTCTGAACGTAATATGGCAAAAATGACATGTGATGTTTAGAAGTATTAGTACTTCTGTCAACCCTTCGGGGTTCAAAGATCGCGGGTCGACTCCCTAAAGGTAACATTTAAATGATTAATAAGAATTAATTACCTTCCTCAATCTTTTATATTTGAATCACCCTAAGATTTTGAAACAATAAAATCTCAAGTAACATTAAAAACAAAGCACCCACTTGAAGAATTTCCGCAAACACTTCCTAACTGAACCTTAACATAAACATAAACATAAATGTTCACGCCGAATATCCCCGAAGGGGTTGGCAGAGGTACTAATACTTCTGAAAATCACGTGACTTTGTCACCTGGTTTTCAGAGTACCCACGTTTTGCATGAACAGTGTACTCACGTGATAGGGGGTAGGCCTATCGCCGTTTTGTACGAATACACTGTCACATGACTAAGTACAACTCAGCCATGTGGGTTTCCTCACGATGTTTTCCCTCACCGTTAACAACCGTGATAAATTAACCACACATATTATGTCTTTAGAAAAGCCTAATTGGTGTAGGCTCGACCCGGGATTTGAACACTAGTCGTTTGCACTATAACCGGTGTTCTACCCATTGAGCTATCACGTCGTCCTTAACCTATATTTTAGAAACTAACCAATAAAATTAGATGTAAGCTAATAGGATCATTCTAAAATCATGTTAAGTGCAGTAACTTTGTAAGGACGTTATCATTACCCAGCCACGCGCCGTTCCAAGGTTGTATTGTGTCATACAACCTCAATGATGGCACTCCTAAACGTCATCCATGTTTTCTTAACTTGATTTAAAACGACCACACCTGATATGCTCAAGAAACTAGAATAATTACTACCTGTATTTAAGGTCAGAATTCTTGTTCGGTCAAGGTGACATTTAGATATAGGAGGATAAAAGAACTCCAGTCTACTTACCCCTTAACTCGACACTCAAACTCAAACGTTCACACCGTTTATCCCCGAAGGGGTTGGCAGAGTTACTAACAATTCTGAACATCACGCGACAAAGCCAAATTGGTGTAAGCCCGATCCGGGATTTCAACCCTTATTATCTGCACGATAAGCGGTGGTCTACTCACTCAAGCAAAGACGAGGCCTAATTAAATGGGTGATGTGGCGGACGAAACATCTTTAGCTAGACCCTAGTAACTTTAAAAAACAAATACATATTTATTCTCATATTTTTAATACCAGTACAATTATGTAAGTATTATTTATTCGAAATATACTCGATATTAATATAAGATAAGTGTAAATCATGGAGTATGTGTTTTAGTCGCAAATTAGTACAACTTACAAAATGTAGCTGATGATTTTTGAACTTTAAATCTCTGGCGACACTTTTTCGAATTTATAGCCTTAAATATAGTCTGCACTTACGCTTTTTATAGTATTCATAAATAGGTTTATTTTATTTAAAACTTCAAAAACTTGTTCTCAACAAATGCCTCGATAATAAAATTACCATTTTATTAAAAAAGCCGAAGTTAAGCTCAAGTCAAGACAAATAAAAAACGAAGAGAAAAAAACCGTCTAGTAAAAATCAGCAACACACAAGATGCTTTTTACTCGTTTTGCCCCAACAACCTGATTCCGAACTAGCTCTATGAAACGATGAGTCACCCTACATTCGAGATTTCCCCTAAGGATCTACGATGACTCATCGCTAAGGGATCGCCAATTAAGATACCGCATCCAGTAGCTCCGCTTTTTAGGTTAAAGACCTTTTCTCAAAAGTGAATTACCTGCTTTTAACGGTATTTTGTACGAATATGGTTTGTTTGTGATTTAAATTCTAGTGACAGTGAGATAACATCTAGTTACGACGTTACGACGAGCTGAACAGTAATCTAATTTTAATGCTCTTAATTTAACTGAATGCTTTTGTATATTACAAGTGGTGTGTATTTATTGTAATTTATTCTTGAGAGTTGGATTTTTAACTTCAGCACAAGAAATTTATAAACATGCAAACTATACCACAGATACAACTTAACTTCTTGATCATCTGAACAGCGCGTCCTATTTTATTTTAATACTACCATACAGACATATGTTAGTAGAGGACGACCTCGGAGGACACATTTGGAGCAAATATAGATTGTGGTCAAAAAGGCAGGTGTCCGAAGTATGAAGAATAGAAGAGCATGTATGAAAATATTTATTGATGTGAACGTAGCTAGAGGGGTTGGCCAAGATCGTACAAAGTGGCAGTCGGTAATCTCTATCTACTCAATGGGAACTATAATATATAAATAATGCATAACTGCATGAGTATATGTATGTAATGGTTTCCAAATAAGGACATAATTTAGAAAACAATCGTTTAAGATAAAATCGAAATCGTGTAGCGTTGGTGATAATATGAGTAGGTATAATCGATTAAACCGAGAGAACATTACGTTTTATGTATCATAGAATCGATTCGTCACACATTAACTTTCTAATGTTCGTTTAGAATAAACAATAAGAAATCGAGAAGATTAACTACATAAACAAGAAACTTATTCACCGTGTTAATAAAATATTAAGCTATGAAAAGCACTCATCCATCGACGAATCTTCTGTCGCTTTTTGGTGAATTCATTATACGGTTTAGAAACAAACTTAACTCAACTAAAACGTTCAATATAAATCTTTTTGTTCATGAAAACCTCATGTGGGGATTATTACTAATAAATAAAGAATAAATAAAGGAAAGAAACATTATTCTTTATTTATTAGTAATAATCCCCACATGAGGTTTTCATGAACAAAAAGATTTAAATTATGTGATAGTTAGGCGTTTTCAACATTTGCATTCTATCTGAAAAGATAGACAAGTGGCCTTTCGAATTAGTAATAATTCGGAGGTAGGAAACGCAAACACTACTTAAACGTGTAAAAAGAAATAAAGGATAGAGGAATTTCGCACTGGCAGCCAATTGACACGGTAGCTCAGTTGGCAGAGCGTCGGGGCGTTCACCCGAGGTCGCGGGTTCGATCCCCGCCTGTGTCGAAATTTTTCTTTCCTTTATTTATTCTTTATTTATTAGTAAAACGTTCAAGCTGCATATCCCCGAAGGGGTTGGCTGAGGTACTAATACTTCCTAACATCACGTGACATTGTCAAAGTATCCACGTTTTGCTTGATCAGTGTGCTCACGTGATAGAGAGCAGGCCTATCGCCGCTGTTTTGTACGAATGCACTGTCACATGACTAGGTACAACCATAGATAATATAAGACTATACTAGGTACAACTCAACCATGTTGGTTTCCCCACTATGTTTTCCCTCACCGTTAACAACCATGATAAATTAACCACACATATGTCTACAGAAAAATCAAATTTGTGTAGGCCCGACCTAGGAATTGAACTCTCATTGTCTGCATGATAAGCGGTGTTCTTCCCACTCAGCTATCATGGTCATAATTTTTTAAGTTAGTTTTGGGCGATGTGGTTGGAGACCTGTCACCAACAAACATTTATTTCCATCTTTTCCCCAATCATCTTCTAAAAGTGGCTGAGGAACTTCTCATTCTAAACTTCTGGTTACCCCGTTTACGGATTTATGGCCATGAGTATATGGCTAAGGAATTTCTCATTCCAAACCTCTGGTTATCCCTTTTACGGATTTATAGCCATGAGTTATATACATTTGTGTGATTGTAAAAAGTAAGAATTTCGTTACGGTAACAGAATGAAGTATGACTACTGTATGAAAGTCGTAAAGAGACAGTTATTCTAAATCTAAACACGAATACGATTGTAATATATCTAAAGTTTTATTTTAATAATAAATTAAGCATTATACCTCTATGAAACTCAGCTATTTTTCAATAAGAGATGATGATTTCTAGTGTATTTTGTCCGGATACACATCAAAATTACTCAAAAAAGAGTATCTCATCTCAAACTCATTGGTTAACTTACGCCCGATTTCTGAATTGAGTATTCAAGCTGAGAACGACTTAAGTATTGTTTTGTCTCATTCAGTTGTTAAGATTTCAATGTGACAGAACGATACTTAAGTTGTTCTCAGCTGGAATACTCAATTTAGAAATCGGGCGTTAGCATGTCTAATGCATTTCTTTTTTTTTATACATATAATCACAACGTTAGTTCCCTTCGAGGTAGGCAGAGACTATCGATCGCCACTTTGTACAATCCTGGCAAACCTCTCGAGCTTCGTTTACGTTCATCATTATTTTCATACATGTGCTTTTATTCTTGGCACTTCATACGACTACCCTTTTAAAATTAATCAAATGATATAAATGTCCTTAGCCAAAAAAGTGAAATTACCACTACCCCATTTCTTCCGGTGATGTACGTAAGAGGCGATTAACGGACTTAGGGCTTTTTAAGGGATGCGGTTGGAGACCCATCACCAACAACCTTTAAACTACCATCTTTTCCCCACTCAACTTCCAAAGTGGCTGAGGAATTTATAATTTCTTAGCTCTGGCTACCCCTTCTAGGGATTTATAGCCGTGAGTATATGTATGTATGTATGTATGATATAAATGTGTGATCTAAACTAAACGCTAACAACCTTACTACTTATACAATCCACCACATTTAAGCAAACACAACGACGAATCCCGTTCCTCCTTCATTCAAGAACAACATTTTACTACTGAACTACGAAAGTTAAAAAGAAATCGATGTAATTAATAGCCAATTCATCACAATTTCCCTTCGACAGATAAGAACTCAATAGTAATTAGCACAATTTTATGGCCAAGATGTCTGTATCGAGCTTCTTATTCTAACGGAAATGAAAAATATCGACCAGATAAAAGTTGTTTAAAATGTATGTATTCTATAGATCTCTCTGTGAAATCTGCAAAAAATGTTGCTCTTCAGCTATTGAACTTCTTGTATGTAATGGAAACCGTGAAAGTATCCAAGCGGTATGATCTAGCTATAGTCAACCATTAATTCTTTTTGAAGGACACATTTAAGGCCAAATAGAGAATGTGCTCATAAAGGCAGGCGTCCGAAGTATGAAGAATAAAAGAGCATGTATGAAAAAATAATGGATGTAAAGGAATCTAGAGAGGTTTGCCAGGATCCTAGAAGGTGGCGATCGATAGTCTCTGCCTACCCCAATGGGAAATAATGGCGTGAGTATATTGTAAATCTCGGTTTAACAATTGAACACTCAAAAACTAGGGTATTAAACAATTTAAATTCATATGGAGAATTACTGATACAGGTGCCACAATCGTTGCTACTCTCTCCTATTATGTAGTGGATGTGTAATCTCAAACCCTTTTCGTCATACTCATATTCTCACGGCTCTAAATCCCAGTAAAGATTGGAGGATAAAAGATGGTTGGTTGGTCTTCACTCCCGCCACATCGTCCAAACATCTTTCAGAAATCTCCAAAACCCTGAGCTGCCTCTTACTAATGACAGGCGCGGCATGAAATGGCATTAGGCTATGGTCAGAGAAGGACGTACAAAAAAGTTCATTGATGGGGAAAATATATTCTATATCTCGCAACCTTTATTTCAATTGCTTTTGTACATTGTGAATGATGTAGATGTAGATTGTAACATGTTATTGTTTTAATGACGTAGCCAAGTTAAATAACACGAGAACAGATAAGATATAGCGTTTACTTTTTTTAGGCTGCGGTTTATGCGGTACTTGTTGGGCAATGATAAAATTTAGTTCAGAAACGTGTGTTTTACGTTAAGGTTGTACCATGTTGTGTCGGCTTAGAATAACACTACCTCATTTCTACCCGTGGGTGATCGTAAGAGGCGACTAAGGGTATGGGGCTTCTTAAGTGATTTTTGGGCGATGTGGTTGGAGACCCGTCACCAAAAACATTTATTATAACCATCTTTTCCCCAATCAACTTCCAAAAGTGGCTCAGGAATTTCTCATTCCAAAGCTCTGGCTACCCCGTTAAGGGATTTATAGCCGTGAGTATATGAATGAATGAATGAATGAATGTTTGCGTAAATTAAATTTGATTTATATTCGGATATGATCCGAAAGAAGAGATTATGTTAGTTTCAATTTTTCTACAATATAAATATAAGTGACCAGAATATATCAACCTATTAAATTTTTAAATTACTGTGGCATACGCAGAGTCAGCTCCGTTAATTGGCAAGTGGCTTCGGGGGCTTTTAAAAGAGAACCTTTTTCGATTTACCTATTTGATTCAATGGCTTTTTTTTCATATTTTCGGACATTGTTCTTTTCTGCCTAGGCAACTTTGGGATTGAAGCTTTTGACTCGTATCATCCAAGTTGACAAGTTTTTCTTACCCAACTTCCTAAATTGGCTGTGGAAATTTAAATTGTGAAGCTTTGGCCACCCCTTTTTGGGATATCCAGCTGTGAGTATATGTATATGTTTGTATGTATATCTGTGTCTTTCTGGGGTAACAACAAACAATTCATATGTGTTAAACAAACCTCTTTTGTATTTAACAATTTATGAATTTATGATTTGTCATTAAGAATTGACGTATATAAAATAGACTGTTCTTGTAATATATTTTTTCTTGAGTATTATAGAAGTTTTTCAAGAATGTGAATATGTTATTTTTATATTGATTAATATATCAATTTTAACGTATTTGGTGTTTACTTTAACATTGGTTATGGGCAATTAGTTAATAAACATTTTTTTAAATTGTATAAAAAATGGAAAACCCAAGTACATCATCATCTTCACATGAATCTGGTAACTATATAATAAGTACCAACTCCAATATGAATATCATAAAATTAAATGGAATGAAGGAAGGAAATAGCACATGGAAATTCCAAATGAAATTACTGCTCATAGAAAATGGTCTTTGGAATATTACAAATGGTGAAGTTGCATCGTCCTCTAATCCATCATTAGACCAAAGAGCATACGCAAAAATTTGCTTGAATGTGGAATCGATATGTTATCCACATGTAAGAAATGCAACAACTGCTCATGAAGCCTGGATGAAGTTAAAAGCGGCTTATGAGAATTCAGGCATAAGTCGACGCTTAAATCTAAAACGAAAATTAGCAAATATTAAATATGTGGATTTTAATAATATGGACTTATATCTTGGCAATATCATATCAACTACTCAAGAATTGGCAGATATTGGTATCAATATTGACGACGAGGAGCTAGCAGAATTAATGCTTATAGGTCTACCATCCGATTTTGATGCTATGATTATGGCGATGGAAGCTACTCACACGAAGTTGACTTCAGATTTTGTGAAAAGTCAATTAATTCAAGGAGAATTTAAAAGAGATATGTCAACATCTAATCACACTGATAAAGTATTGATGACAAAAGATTCTTTTGTTCCTGTATGTCACAATTGTCACCAAAAGGGCCATATTAAGCCAAAATGTCCTAAGCTTAAAAAGGGAAAGAAGAAAGTTATGAATAATTCTTCAGACCATTCATCTAAAAAGGGAAGTTCCGCAAATTTTTCTTTATACTTAAATGAAAAGTCGTACGTAAGTAATGTCACTGAATGTAGCTGGATTTTAGACTCTGGTTCAACTAATCATATGACTAATAATAAAGATTGGATAACCAATTATTCTCCGAATAATATTTCAGAGATTACTACAGCTAATAATCAAAAGATTTATAGTCAAGGTTCAGGTGATATTAATGTTACTATGTTTGATGACAAACAAATAACTATAAGGAATGCTTTATATGTTCCAAATGCAGCTGCAAACCTTTTATCTGTTGATAAAATTACGGAAAAGGGATATGTACTAATATTTGATATTAATAAATGTTTTATTTACAGGAAGGATAATGTAACTATCACTGGTTCCTGTGATTTAACAGCTAGCAACGTGAACGGTCTTTACAAACTTGATCAAAAACCGGTTTCTTTAGAATCATCTGTCAACTACCAAGAACATAGTACTAGCCCGGACGGTAAAGCTTTAATGACCAATTCAGATTCTGTAGAGTTATGGCATAGACGTCTTGGACATTTAAGTTATAGAGGTATGTTAGTTCTTCGTAACATAGCAAACGGTGTTAATTTTACAAATGGTAATTTACAACCTTGTGTTCCTTGTATTGAAGGAAGACAAAAAAGTATGTGTTTTCCGCGTGGTCAGGCACATAGAAGTCAGACTAAACTAGATTTAATACATTCTGATATATGTGGTCCAATGTCAGTTAATAGTTGGAGCGGACATCGTTACTTTATAACGTTTACCGATGACTATACTCGTAAATCATTTATTTATTTCCTTAAATCTAAAGATAAAATATCAGTATTGAATACATTTATTGAATTTAAAACGATGGTGGAGAACCAATTAAATTTAAATATTAAAAGATTTAGAAGTGACAATGGCACCGAATATTGCAACAAAAGGTCGTAAAGTTAATTTGAGCCACCTTAGAGTATTTGGTTGTACTGCTTATGCACTTACTCCTAACCATCAACGCACTAAACTTGATCCGAAGTCAAAACCATTTATTATGTTAGGCTACTGTGATTACACTAAGGGTTATAGACTAGGCGATCCAGATGATGGAACTAAATTAACTAAAGCTCGATCTGTTGAATTTATTGAGAACACTTTAGGTATTAGTTTTAAAAATGATTCTTCTAAAGTTCCAAATTCATCCAATAATATAGATGTGATGATAATAAATAATGATGTAAATAATATAAAAGATTTTAGTACAAACTCTTTTGATAATGATTTATCTAATAATGAATCTACTGTACAAGAAGTAGTTTTACATGATGAGCAAGTTGAAATGAATTCTTTACCCAACAATTCATTAATAGAAAATGAACCTATCGATATTAATTTACCTGATGATGCAAATGTAAATATAGAAAATATTAGGCCTGTACGTGAACATAAACTACCTATTAGGTTCAGAGATTATGAAATGAACTATTTTTCAGATTTATCTTTCTTTAATATGAATGAACCGAAAAGTTTTAAGCAAGCTATTAATAGTGATAAGGCTATTTTTTGGTTGAAAGCTATGCAAGAAGAATATAATTCTCTTATGTTACATAAAGTATGGGATATTGTAGATAGACCTAAAGATGGAAATATTATTAAGAGTAAATGGGTATTCAAAGAGAAAGTAGATCCTAGCGGGAAATTTGAAAAATATAAAGCTCGTTTAGTTGCAAAAGGTTTTAATCAAATTTATGGTATTGATTACCAAGAAACTTTTTCACCTGTAGTTCGTCACTGCACATTACGTTTATTGTTTGCTATTAGTGTTGAGTATGATATGGATATTGAACATATTGATGTAAATACTGCTTTTCTGCATGGAAATTTATCAGAAACTATATATATGGAACAACCTGATGGTTTTGTTGTTGAAGGACAGCATAAAGTTTGTTTGCTAAGAAAAAGCTTATATGGTCTTAAGCAAGCAAGTCGTGCTTGGAATGAAAAAGTTAACGAAGTATTGATTACAGATGGCTTTATACAATTAAAGAGCGAAAAATGTGTATATATTAAAGATGCAGTTATTATTGCACTTTATGTTGATGATTTTTTTGTTTTTAGTTCTGATAGGCAGCAAAAAGAAAAACTTTACAAATTACTTAAGTCTCATTTCGATATTAAGTTGCTGGGACCTGTCAAACAAGCACTAGGTATGAAAGTGGACCGAGATAGGGAGAACGGTATTTTAACTTTAACTCAATCGGAATATATTAAAAATGTTTTGATTAGATTCGGAATGGAAAATTGTAACCCGATTTCTACACCAATGGAAGTCAATTTTAACTTGCCTAAAGCACAAAATGTTGATAATAGATTTCCATACCAAGAACTTATTGGTAGTCTAATGTATCTTGCTGTATGCACCCGTCCAGATATAGCTTTCTGTTGTAGCAAATTAAGTCAATATAACACATGTTATGATGAATCTCACTGGCTTGCTGCAAAACGTGTTTTAAGATATTTGTCTGGCACAATCAACTACGGACTAAAATTTAGGAGAGGAAGTAGTAAAATTGAAATTTTATCCGACGCAGATTGGGCAGGGGATACTAATGATAGGAAATCATACTCTGGATTTATTTCGAAATTTGGTCATTGTGTAGTTAATTGGTACAGTCAAAAACAAAAACTTGTTGCTTGGTCTAGTACTGAGGCTGAATATTATGCTCTTGGTAATTCAGTGAAAGAAGCAAAATTTATCAACAACTTTTTATATGAATTAAATTACAGGAATCACAAACCAATTACTGTATTCAACGATAACCGTAGTACATTAAAAATTGTTGATACGGAATGTTTCAGACGTACAAAACATATTGACGTACAACATCATTTTATACAAGAATGTGTTAAGAATAATATTATTGATTTGTGTTATAAACCATCTAAAGATTTAGAAGCAGATTTAATGACAAAAGCGTTAAGTAAAGTGAAACATGAATATTTTGTTAAGTGCTTAAATTTATGATTTTTGTTATGTTTTCTGTTTATGCTTCAGTTATTATAATTGTACAATTTTGGTTATTGTTAATTGTTCAATTAAGGGGCAGTGTTAAACAAACCTCTTTTGTATTTAACAATTTATGAATTTATGATTTGTCATTAAGAATTGACGTATATAAAATAGACTGTTCTTGTAATATATTTTTTCTTGAGTATTATAGAAGTTTTTCAAGAATGTGAATATGTTATTTTTATATTGATTAATATATCAATTTTAACGTATTTGGTGTTTACTTTAACAATATGATGTAACTCTTGCAACTTTACAAATAATTAAGACACGCATATTCCCGAGCAAAACCGGAACCGGTCGAAAGTATTTTATGTGTCTTGCAAACTTCTTTATTTATTTGTCTGACAACTCGTTACGAATCGATGACATAAAAATCGAAAGTAGCCAAATAAAAGTAATGAAAGTTTAAATGTACTGATGATAATAGCTCCTATAGTGTTAATTTTATGAACTGATATGTAAAACACGTCGCACCTGTAGGCTTCTACGTTTGAAGAATGTCAATTGTGTTGTCCAAGTGAATGTCCTTGTGCCGAAGTTGCAAACTAATGTAGAGAATTATCAATAATTGCCCAACAAACATTTTGGTAATAAGAATTAGCCATAAAAGAGTTGTTCATGAGTGATTTTGGCAAGCCAGAGTTCTATAAAAGTTTTAGAATTAGGAGGTAGAGCACGCTCTAAACCCTTACAAACCCTCAATCAGGCCCACGACTTATAGCGCTATAAGTAATATTATGGTAACAATGCTCACTATTTTGTAACTGAGAGTAACACAACAGTAATAGAGTGGTGTTAGTGGCAAAAATTTTCTTGTATCTATAATGGTGATATAATAAAAATCTTCCTACCTAAATCAGCTTAAAGTCGGTACTATAGTTATAATAAAAACTATAGGTAGTACAAAGTCTGCACTATGGTAATGATAAAAACTATTGGTAGTATTTAAGTTGCAAAGTCTGCTGGTGTATTTGCTATAGTAATATATTAGTTCTTTTTTAAGCTCCAATGTTTCTTGTATTTGCTTTTTGTATCTTAATTAGTATTGATGAGCAACTCAGGGTTATATCGTGTTTTCTTTTTCAAAAGATTGGCTTGCACAAGCACATTTTTTACTTCCACAAGTATTGTTTGTTATGTGATGGCGCTTAAGGAATAATAAGTGAATAATTTTACGGATTACCAATATTTCGGTATTTGGATTTCTTCGATATACGGCTTATATTTATTGCGACGATAACTTTATTGAGAATAATATATATGTTTTTCATCTCAATTTTGCTGGGCATTGAAAATAAGGGATATTTGAAGTTAAAATAATTTGCATTTTATTACACGGAGCAAACATTTAATTTACATTCAAGTAAAAACAAGATACTGGCCCTGTCTTTAACATTCATTGTGTAATGTAGCAAATATATTGCGTTTTAAAATATGAAAATGATACAAAAACTGGGTCTAAAACTAGTTATTTACAAGATTATTTTTAGGTTATGTTTGATTTATCATGGCGTCTTTTCCATATTACTTCAGGTTCATATTATTACTATTAATTAACACCAAGTGATGGATGGTCTGAAGTTAGAACTATTGTAACACTCGTTATACCAGAATATAGTTTTAGCGGTAATAAGAGTACAAGTTGCGGGGTTTGGGGTTACAACGGTTAAAATTGGATGTAAAAGTAGCGGTGTTTTAGGGTTACGCTTTTCAAACGAAAAATCCCTTTCATCGAGAAGGGGAATGTAGTAAGAGTCAAATTGTGAGTGTACCATAGTAAATCCGATCTCCTTTTATACGAAACAAAAGTACATAAATTGTACAATTCAGTACCTTTGCTCGAATAATTGTACCTCCAGATGAACGCTTTCTATATATAATCATGAGGTCTTAAAATTAAGATTATATTAAAACTTACATTAAAATTTACTTTTTGCGATCATAATAAGTTCATTATTTTCTTATGTTTAGGTATTTCAGCATTCTCGCTACTCAACTCACGCACAGCACCCGCGCGCCCCACGCGTTGTTGAGGCTGACCTGACATTTTGGTTTAGTTGGGTTCGAATCGAACCCTCTTGACGTGTGGTTGTGTTCGCGTTCTTAATAAAGCAACGGCGTGCGCTAATGCTTCGAAAAATGAATAACTGCAAAGAATGCACAATAACTTATCCGGCCAAAGAATTCAGAGGTATCCATAAATATTTGTATATTTAAGAGCTTACGAAAGATCTAAAAATAATAATTTAATGTATTCCAAATGTTAATCCACAAATATTGAATTATATATGGAACAAAAGCACTAGAAAGAAACTGTAAGAAATTAACATCGAAAAGTTACATGTCTTGGTCAGATTTTATAGAGCATGACAGAAGAGTAAAACTGTTATATATTTTTTTTATTATACGGTTGCTTGGCCATAACTGGTGCAATATAATATAAAACAGGAAAATATAAAACGGCATGTTTATTAAATGGGGTCTATGTAACAGTTAGCATACAAGATATATGTAACTTACAGGTTAATACATACATACATACATATACTCACGGCTATAAATCCCTAGAAGGGGTAGCCAGAGCTAAGGAACTAGAAGCTAAGAAGGTTAAGAAGAAGAGAAATAAAATATTATAAAAATACTGTCCTTTTATTTATCTTTTTGAAATTAACGATGTTGTCTGGTACTAAACTAATATACATATCGATAGAGGCATCACTAAAGTTTTATCGATATCGACAAAAAAAGAAAAAGGTAAACATTGTTAATAATTTTTTTAAGGCAGCTTGGCTAATATTTTTCTGTGTCGCCCATACCCTAAAGTCATTTTTAAAATTTTCATTTTTTGTATGTTCGCTTTCCTGCTCTTCATCTGAGCTATCAGAACTACTGATAGGATAATTCGTTATACAGGCATCTTCTGTACAGTTAAATTCTCGATGTACAGAATTTGATGTATCATCACATTCCTGACCTGTGAATTATAAAAAGGTTAGTTTCTAAAATTATTAGGTACCAACTTACTAACAAAAAAAATTGTACGGAACCTTGTTGAATTTCCTGCACTTGACCGTCATTTCCGATGGAATCGCTGCAACAGCTCGAACATTTTTCTCTTCCTGGCTGTACTGAATGAATACGTTTGTTGTAGATCTGACTGATACAGCTCACACTGGCATCTTTAATATTTCCAATACAGGAAAAAATATGATGCTCAGTTTCATCAATGGTAACTGTTTGCAATGTGGTGATTTCAGCGCAAGATGACACTTGTTGAGACAATCTAATTATTTTGTTGTATTCGTCTGATATATTTTTTTAACGACTCCACATCTTTTTCTTTTTCTCCACGAACTCATGACGAAAAAGGGCGAAGAACACAAAATTCTGACTATTGTTTCACTGTATTTTGCACGGCATCAGATCAGAAATCATACATTTAGACGTTAGAGATATTAAACATCTATTTAAGTAATAGTTTATATGTTTTATGATTTCAGATGAAAAAAAGAGTTACAATGTTTTAATTACATGTTAATATTGCTTAGAATAACACAAAAGTAATTTTGAACCCCATTGTAACGATTAGAGCTCTCAAAATTACTCCATAATAACAATAAAAAGTTCTTGTCTATAGAAAGAGTTATAAGAAACTTATACTGTTGTGTTACTCAAAGTGTTTTTTGTTACTTTAATTTTTAAGACCAGGTGCTATGATGGTTGCAACTATAGACTGCATACTTCCTTAACTAATACTAGGTTTCCTTGCCAAGTTAGGTGGTATGAAACATGTACTTACCACTCTTTAGGAACACTCCAAAATAGTGACTTACTAGAAATCTTCTAGAAACTTTACTTTTACTTAAAGTAGTTTCTGTTACTTCAAGTAATATATGATGGTTGCGACTAAATCTTTCATACCACCTTTAGTAATATTACGTTTCCTAGCCAAATTAGGTAGTCTAATTTACACAGCACTCTTCGAGATCACTTGGAAGTAATGAATTATAATATTACTTCAAGTATTATCTGTCACTTAATTCAAGTATTATCAGTCACTTGAATAAATAAAAACAGGTGCTATGATGGCTGCGACTACACCGTTTATACCTCTATTAGTAAAAGAGGTTTCCTAGTCAAGTTAGGTCGTAGAAACATTTACTTAGCTTGAACACTCCAAAATAGTGACTTACTAGAAACTATACTATTACATAAAGTATTTTCGGTTACTTCAAGTAATTATAAAAACCAGGAGTTATGATGGTTGCGACTAAGTCGTTCACACCACCTTAAGTAATATTACGCTTCCTAGCCAAATTTGGTAGTTTAAAACATTTACATAGCACTCTTCTAGAACACTTGGAAATAGTGAGACGTAATAGAAACCGTAATATTACTTCAAGTATTATCTGTCACTTGAATACATAAAGGCAGGTGCTATGATGGTTGCGACTACACCGCTTATACCTCCATAAGTAAAATTATGTTTCATAGCCACGTTAGGTGGTATAAAAGATTTAAAAAGCACTGTTTTAGAACAATTGGAAATTGTGAGAAAAACCAGAAACCTTAATACTACCCTAAGTAATTATTGACACTTGAAGTTAGAGTACCTAGTGTTACTGTGGTTCAGCTCTCCGCTTTTATGCCTACTTAAGTCATATAATGTCTTCTTGTTACTGTTACTCATCTTGATGAGTTATTTAGTTATAGTCATGACCACTGAACAAATAAAAGTTTTTCTGGATGCTTTTATAGACCTGTTATACCAATACGAACGATAAGAGAGGTAGCAATTAGCGCCAAAATGTTTGTTGGGTGCTCAATTCGAAGTTGAGGTTGCGTTTGGAATTTCCCTCATGTTTCATTTATCTGGAGGGCAGATGTTGCAGTACATCGATTGCGCATGTAATATTGATTAGTAGTTTACTTTCGGCTGCTTGTGACACGTTGGGAAGTAACCGTATTAAGGTTTTTTTTCGTTTTTCTAGATCAGCATTACATTGATTTGGAGCCGGGTATGTTTATTACTGTGTAAAGTTTTACCCTACTTCATACAGGTATGTCGTTCTTTTAATACATAGTTACCATGTAATAACCATTCCATTTTGTTCTTTTTCCTTCAAAACCCGACGCTCGATTAGGATGCCACTTGCTATGGAACAAAAGATACAATTACAAGTAAAAGTATAACCTTTTATTAGTACTTCGACCTTTGATACAGCAATTCTTGGTGAACTTTACGTGGGAGCAAAAAGAAACTGGTAGTCGGTCTGGTCACGCAGCTGGTGAAGAATCGATTGTCGAGAAATGTCAGCTAACTGTTCGATCTGATCGATACAAGTATCAAAAAAAGTATTCGGTGGTAGTCTAGACTACTGTGAGTTATATCTGAGTTTTGTTGACGCAGATAATGTTTGAATGCCGTAATTTTGGGGAACAGGTTTTTAACTTCGTGCTACAATAAAATGCCGTAGGGCAAATAATATACGGTAGAAGTGATATTTTTATCAATTTGTAATAATAGACTTAAAATATAAGTTTTAAAAAACGTAAAATACTTTCGGCTTTGAATAGTACTAACTAACCTATATAATACCGCGGGTATTGACAACCAAAGTTATCGTTTATTTTACAATATCTCCCCCCAATTAACTTAAAATTTATAATTTAAATCTCCGGATACCCCTTCTTGAGATTTATAGCGGTGAGTATACTTTAGCTTAGGTTTAATAATTACCTCACATTGACACGCATATAAAATGTTTTTTTGTCATTCACCTTTAACAATACTAGTTTTGGAGCACCAAAGAGATGGCAAAAGTCCTTCGGCTTGGCTTGATGTCACGTGATTTGAGATTACCTTTTCATACATCCTATTAACTGATTAATAGTTAATACTAACTGAGAGCTGAGTAAGGACCGATCATCATGAAGATCTTTGGGGAGCCTATTTCTATTGGATGTCTATTGAATAAATTATGCTATTGACATTGATGAAGAGATATAATTTTCACCATATATGCTTGAAGGGATGGGCGACATACAAGTTTTTGTGGCCCAGAGTTCTGAAAAGAAAGGGGAAAAACAATAAGAAAAAATATGTTTCATAGAGTCTCAGTGAGAGAGCACCCACCCCATCACCGCCTCTAAATCAGTGGTGGGTACGTATCTTGAGGCGGTCCTACAATGTACCTTTTCTTACGTCATACATACATACACACATATACTCACGGCTATAAATCCCTTGAAGGGGTAGCCTGAGCTAGGGAATTATAAAATTCTCAAGTCATATCCGTGGTTAATTATCATGGTTCTTAACGATCAGGAAAATCATCGTGAGGAAACCTACATGGCTAGTATTCGTACAAAAACAGTAAGCTTATCCCGTATCACGTTAGTGCACTGTCCAAATAATTCGTGTAGGTAACATTAACGTCACGTGATTTTCAGAAGTATTAATACTTCTGCCACTTGTCGTATATCCGGCGTGAACGTTTTAATTTTAGTTTAAAACTGGCTTTATAAATACCTTTTCAAAAAAATACCTTCAACAAAAAGTATCATCCTAACTTTAGAATAACAATCACTCCCTATGATCAAAACGCATAAAAATACATTACGGACCCACCGTACCACCGGCCGTACACCTGGTGGTATGGTGGGACTTGACCATACCACCGTAGGGATGTAGGAATTAATAATATCAGTTTTATTTATAGTTCCCATACTATAAATAAACTGATACAAATCATAGATAAATTTATTAATTATTTCAAGTGTCGTTTCTATTGCTTACAAAAAATGCACTCCACAAATATAGGAGAGTAAATTAAATCAGAAAGTCAGAGCTTGAAGCGGATGGACAAATTTATTAATTATATAGAAAGTTTTTGGTTTAAAGTACATACTCCCGAAGTATTCAGCGTTTACGGCGAAAGACATCGGACGAATAACATTTTAGAGTCATTTCATTCAAAATTAAACAAGTTATTTAACAAGAATACAGTAACACTAATGAGATTGTTAAATGTACTACAAAATATTCATAAGAGAAAAGTCACTCCATGGAAACGTAGAGAAGCACAAATTATTAATGACGATTTTATTATGGAAGTCCAAATGGAACTAGTGCACAATGTTATAACAGTAGGACATGCATTGGACAAATTAAAAACATAGTTTCAGTTTGTTAACGGTGAGGGAAAACATCGTGAGGAAACCCACATAGTCGAGTTGTACTTAGCCATGTGACAGTGTATTCGTACGGTGGCGCTGTCACGTGATGTAAAGAATAACCTCTGCCAACTCCTTCGGGGATATACGGCGTGATCATTTGAGTTTAAGTTTTAAAATAGTATGGTATTACAAATTAGTGAAAACTGCAAAATAGTATATTTTTGTATATAAAACCAGTTTAGCTTCTTTATTTTGTTAAAGCTGCATTTATATTTATGCTACCCTGGTACTTAAAGTGTAAAAAATAGCAAAAATTTATTAAAAATTCTAAGTTATTTAAACTCTTGATGTTTTTGTACCGACGAAAATTTTACAAGTACAAACCCATTTATATATATATTATATAGATAAAAATAGTTGGTCGGTGAGGAATACTTCCCTTAATGGTATTAATATTTTTCATTTCCATCACTAATACGGTGGTATGGTTAAGCCCCACCATACCACCAGTGGTATAGCCGGTGGTACGGTGGGTCCGTAATGAACATCAGATTGAAAGTCAGAAATCGGAACTGAACTCTTCCATATTTTCTGATGGTTTCTTTACCTTATACCATAATCACAACTATGATGAAACATGATGATACAACAAGAGTGAACAGAGATCGTAATCAAGAAAAACTTCAATAATGATACGTAAATGACTTCCATATTTAACAATCACAGTTCTTTTGCATTCATTTTATCGCACAATAGTTTGTAGATAGGTGGTTACCAATAGAACTGTGGTAACATTAGCTAAGCAAGGCGGAAATGATATGAATAACCATCGCACAGTCTCCTAGTATATAACTTCTTAAGAGTAACCCACAACGTTTTAGTTTCAAAATTTTACTTGACTCTATCGTTTCCTCTTTTTAGACTTTTTTTCTCAACCTCAACAACATTAAGAATATTGGTAAAGATAGTTTAGTTACGAAATATCAATAAAAGTTATTTGGCATGCCTTTTTTATTACTCGGGAATCTAGGATACAAAATCAGTCACGTTTTAAAAGTCAGCTTGATTAGAATTACAAGCGTTGCGTACAGTACGCCGCATAAAACTAGCAGGTTATATTTCCCCTCTGCGAGGGAGATAAATGAATATTCTTAGAAATTCATAATTCATTCATAATTCATAAACGTTCACGCCGTTTATCCCCGAAGGGGTTGGCAGAGGTACCAATACTCCTGAACTCACATGGCAAGCGCCATCTAGTTTCCAGAGAAGGTACCCACGTTTTGCTTAGACAGTGTACTCACGTGATAGGGGGCAGGCCTATCGCCGTTTTGTACGAATACACTGTCACATGACTAAGTACAACTCAGCCATGTGGGTTTCCTTCTTAGAAATATAGGGATAATTTGTTGCGTAGCCATCTAAATAGATAAATAATAGGTAGTAAATACATACATACATACATACATATACTCACGGCTATAAATCCCTTGAAGGGGTAGCCAGAGCTAAGGGATTAGAAATTCCTTAGCCACTTTTGGAAGGTTTAGTGGGGAGAAGATGATAAAATAAAGTTTGTTGGTGATGGGTCTCCAACCGCATCGCCCAAAAATCCAATCCATCGCCCCAATACCGTTAGTCGCCTCTTACGTACACCCACCGGAAGAAATGGGGTAGTGCTATTCTAAGCTGGCACTACACAGCTTAATAGGTAGTCTAAGTCCATAGCTCTTTTAGTCTTTAGTTTTCAAATTACTTACTTAATAGGTAGTCTAAGTAAGTAATTAGAATACTAAAGACTAAAAGAGCTATGAGAGTCTTACACACAATCAAGTTACTATGGGAACGCAGTTCTACCCGTGGGAATGTTAAGTAGTTGGTCAACTTCATGCTCTAAGACTTATATTTATATGTACGTTGTTGAAATCATTTCACCTTCCCTCGTATCACTTTATTCTTTGATTTTACCTATGAATAAATCAATCGGCGTTAATTGCGTGAGCATATGCATATGCCTATTCTTATTCGATACATTATACATAGTATCGCCTTAGAATAGCACTACCCCACATCTTCCCGTGGGTGATCGTAAGAGACGATTAAGTGTATGGAGCTTTTTATAGTGATTTTTGGGCGATGTGGTTGGAGACCCATCACCAACGATACTTTATTTCTACCATCCTCTCCCCTATCAACTTCTAAAAGTAACTAAGGGATTTCTTCTTCCAAATCTCTGCCTATCCCTTTTGAATGTATAGCCGTGAGTATATGCATAATAAATCCCAATAGGTCATTGCCCGTGGTACCAAGACTATCAGGTCTACATCCGTTGCTGAGATCAATTTGCCGCATCATTGAAACGCGTTGCAATTCTAACACATGTTGATTATATGCGAATGTGTGCGTCGATCAACTTTGAAGTGCTATTTATAACTGTTAGTTGCATCTGTGGAGTAAGGCTGCCGGATTCCAGTTGGAGCTAAGTGTAGTGAGTGATCATATTTTTGATAGCTTTGAGTTTGAGGTTTTAGAGCTCGGTAGTGAATATGGGAGTTGGGTTACTGAAATATAAAAGCAATATAGTTACGATGAATACAGGAAGATACTAACTTATAATTATAACATATACTAATAAATAAAGAATAAATAAAGGAAAGAAAAATTTCGATACAGGTGGAATTTGAACCCGCGACCTCGGGTATACGCCCCCGTCGCTCTTGCCAATTGAGCTACCGTGTCAATGGCTGCCAGTGCGAAAGTCTTCTATCCTTTATTTCTTTTACACGTTTTAGTAGTGTTTGCGTTTCCTACCTCCGAATTTTTTACTAATTCGGAAGGCCACTTGTCTATCTTTTCAGATAGAATGCAAATGTTGAAAACGCCTAACTATCACATAATTTAAATCTTTTTGTTCATGAAAACCTCATGTGGGGATTATTACTAATAAATAAAGAATAAATAACGGAAAAAAAAATTCGACACAGGTGGGATTCGAACTCGCGACCTCGGGTATACGCCCCCGTCGCTCCTCCCCTCCCTCGCTTTAATTATTAGTAATAATCCCCACATGAGGTTTTCATGAACAAAAAGATTTAAATTATAACATATACTCACGCCATCAGCTCCCATTGGGGTAGGCAGAGACTATAAGGCCTACATCCGTTGCTGAGATCAATTTGCCGCATCATTGGAACGCGTTGCAATTCTAACACATGTTGATTATATGCGAATGTGTGCGTCGATCAACTTTGAAGTGCTATTTATAATTAGTTTGCATCTGTGGAGCAATGCTACCGGGTTCCGGTTGGAGCTAAGTGTAGTTATCATTCAATAATAATAATAGTCATCAACTTGGTTTTGTACATGGGGGTTGAGTTACTGAAATATAAAAGAACGAATTAAAAGCTGTGTAGTGTCAGCTTAGAATAGCACTACCCCATCTCTTCTCATGGGTGATCGTAAGAGGCACCTAAGGGTTTTGAAGATGCGGCTGGAGACCCATCACTAATAACCTTTACTAAACAATCTTTTCCCCACTCATGTTCCAAAAGTGGCTGAGGAATGGCTACCCCTACTAAGGATTTACAGCCGTGTGTACATGTATGTACAAAAAAGATCAACGTACTTTGACACGAATATCAAAAACCAAATTTTACACGCTTAGCCTTATAAACATCAATAAAACCAAATCATTCTGAACACCGCACCATGGAAACGCCCAAAATTTTATTATCCTAAAATCAACTTTTTTCCGCGCTCTTATCCACGGCTGAGCTATTACATTCATAAATTTATACATGATTCTAGCGATTTATAGCCCTAAGTTAGTATATGTGCGTTAAAATTTTAAATAAGCCATTGACTGATACATGACCGACGTTAACCTAACTGCAACTAAATTATAAGCTATACAACGACAATTTTATTCGACAGAAGTCTTCAGACTTTTACTTCTCCTTTTCTCTCTTCGATACTTTCAAAAATTACATCGAACATGTGGATTGTTTAGGTCTGGCTTCTCTTTGTCTGAAATTATATTAATTTATAATTATAATTTTTATATTACAATTAGCCTACAGTACCTATAGGAATATGAATTGATTCAGAAAAAGGAATATACTTTATTTGGTGTCGACTGCACTCGAATTAGGCTCATCGGCCGTATCTCAGGTTACAGTACTTACAGCTCTTGGTTTCTATGAATCTAACTTAATGAAGTGTAAGTTTTATATTTAAAAAATATAATTTCATTAAAATTGCAACTAAAGCTAAATCTTACTAACAATAAAAAAGAACGCTACAGAAGACAAAATGGTAATTAAACTTAATTTAACAAAACCTTTGTAATCTAAAGAATAATGATACCAAGCATTTTTTTATTTATAAGTATAGTTAGCCGTGTAGTGTCGGCTTAGAATTACACTACCCCATTTTTACCCGTAGGTGATCGTAACAGGCGACTAAGGGTATAGGGGCTTTTTAAGTGATTTTTGGGCGATGTGGTTGGAGACCCGTCACCAAAAACATTTATTATTACCATCTTTTCCCCAATCAACTTCCAAAAGTAGCTGAGGATTTTTTCATTCCAAAACTCTGGCTACCCGTCGTTAAGGGATTTATAGCCGTGAGTATATGTATGTATGTATGTATTATTATAGATTGGTACTGAAGCGACGCGAGTACTAGAGTTAATTCATATAATAATATTATTTTAATAGAAAATAGAAGCGCAATGGCAATCCTCTTTTTTAAGTTAATTAAAAAGTAAAAAAACCTATTACTTGGCATGAAGTCTAGTCCAGTGTCATCTCATGATCGCAAATAGTAACTCAATTAATTTTACGAATCCGGTTCAATCACTGAACATTTATGTCACAGTGACAAATTCTAAAATAAATGTTTTGATTTTATAACATTGAGCGAGTCCTTATATAACTAGGTAAGTACTTTCATTTCCAAAAACCGTAGTTTCGTATTTTATATAACACTGTTTATCAGAAATATTACTTCGCTAAGTTTCAACTCAATGCTGTGTCGGCTTAGAAAAGCACTACACCATTTCTTCCCATGGGTGATCGTAAGTGGCGACGTAAGGGTATTGGGGCTTTTAAAGTGATTTTTGGGCGATGCGGTTGGATACCTTTCACCAAAAACATTTATTTTACAATCTTTCCCCCACTTAACTTCCAAAAGTGTCTGAATAATTTTCTGGTTCCGAAGATCTGGCTACCCCTTTTGGGGATTTATAGCCGTGAGTATATGTATGTATTTATGTTTCAATTCTTCTTTCAATCTTCAAAATGTGCGACAGAAAACTGAGATATAAATAAGATCTAGAATTACCATTTTTTTATAGTTTGTTATGTAAAGAAACGTCGCGTCGCGTCATTTATCTAAGGTATAAAACAACTTATTTTCATTTGGTACCTTAGATCTATCATAAATGCTTTAGCTACTCTAATTACAATAAAACGCCTTTAGTGGTAGGCAGCAGTTAACTTAATAGTTTTCCTCGCAAACCCTATGATTTGTACCATTTTCATTTCGCGCTAATACACTACAACCTTTATTGAAAGCTCAGAAAGCTCATAAATTGAGTACAAATGATTTTCTGCATTTATTAAACTTTCTATTTGGAATTGTTCAATGGATTAAAAGCTCGAAGTAAGATGTTGTAGACTAACTGTTTGAGTTATTATAGATTTTATGATTATTTCATTATAAAAGAGATAGGTTTTCTGATTACTTTCATTATGCTTTGTGTAGGAAGGCTTAGAATAGCACCAACTGATTACTGCACGGCACCTTAGAGTTCTGGACTTTGGGAATCCCATCATACATACTCACGCCCATAAGTCCCAAAAGGGGTAGCCAGAACTTCAGAACAAGAACCTCCTCAGCCACATTTGGAAGTTGATAGGGGACCAGATGGTAGAAATAAGTATCGTTGGTGATGGGTCTCCAACCGCATCGCCCAAAAATTACTTTAAAAGCCCCTACCCTAAGTCGCGTAAGTAATATTCTAAGCCGGCACTATACGGCAACTTCTCATCCCGTCACTAAACTTTCAACTTCCTAAAGTGCGTCAAGAATTTCTAACTCCTTAGCTCTGGCTACCCCTTCTAAGGATTTGTAGCCGTGGTTATATGTATGTATGAGTAGGTATATGAATATAGTTTTTATCTAAACACTGCAACTACGCTTTACGTCACACGTGTAATCGCGTCGTGAGTAAAGAAAGAGTCCACAATCAAAGTAATTACGAGTAATAGAGGCACGAAGTCTTAACGTGTAATTATTTGCGAGTAGTGTAAGCCACCATGATGTCCGCATTCCCAGGAGATTGAGGAGTTAGGTGACTCGGCGTTATTGGACATGTTTTATTTAGCTTGTGAGAAATCAGACAATCAGGGAAAATGGCCTCGATTGCCAGAATAACTTTGTTTAAAGTTTGACATACTTAAAATAGATACAAACTGTGTAGTGTCGGCTTAGAATAGCATTACCCCATTACTTCCGATGGGTGTACTTAAGAGGCGACTAACGGTATTGGGGCTTTTATGGGATTTTTGGGCTATGCGGTTAGAGACCCGGTCACCAAAAACCTTTATTTTACTATCTTTTCCCCACTCAACTTTCCAAATGTGGTTGAGGAATTTCTAATTCCTTAGCTCTGGCTACCTCTTCTAGGGATTTATTGCCGTGAGTATATGTATGTATGTATGTACATACTTAAAAGAGCATTTGCATGATTTCTTTCAGGTCTATTTATTTGTATATTTAAATAGGTAAATCCATTTTCAACCCTTAGAATTAAATGAGGAATAAACGTCTACGAGTATATCTGAGCAACCGTGATAGCCCAGTGGGTAGAACACTCGGTTATCGTGCAAACGACTAGTGTTCAAATCCTGGGTCGGGCCTACACCAATTTGTCTTTTCTAAAGACATATGTGTGGTTAATTTATCATGGTTGTTAACGGTGAGGGAAAACATCGTGAGGAAACCCACATGGCTGAGTTGTACTTAGTCATGTGACAGTGTATTCGTACAAAACGGCGATAGGCCTGCCCCCTATCACGTGAGTACACTGTCCATGCAAAACGTGGGTACTCTGAACACCAGGTGACAAAGTCACGTGATGTTCAGAAGTATTAGTACCTCTGCCAACCCCTTCGGGGATATTCGGCGTGAACGTTTATGTTATTATGTTATGTTATGTTATGAGTATATCTGAATTCACATATGTGGTCCGTCTATCAAGGTCTAATAGATAGGTACAGAATAGAGTTTTGAGGAACCCACATGACTTGTTCAAGTAATCATATGACATGTCTTCGTCAAAAGCGGCAAAAGACTTGCTCTCAATCTGCTCCACATTTTATTTTATTTATATATCTTACTAGTGGATCGGCCCAGCTTCGCACGGGTAGCGTTGTTTTCAAAATATCTGAGGTTTCTTCAATCACTGCTCAACCTTTGTGAAATTTATCGCAACTCCTGAATAGTGTAGCTTTGTGATTGTGAAAGCGCTTTTATAAACGGTTCAGTATGTCCAAACATAAGACCTTACAAATAAACAATCAGAGTTGAAAAACTTTGCATACATCATGGCCGTAAGTATATGTCTTTTGCCCGCGCAACCGTTACACAAAAATAATCCTTATAGTATGATTCAGTATTTACGTGCGACGGCGCGATGGCTTATTTCATGAATTACCTTGGTGTTTCTGTACCAATTTCCGTGATTATTTTTTTAATTGAATAGGTAATAATGTTAACGTTTTTAAAATTAAGGATGAGTGAGAGTATAATTAACGTAAAAGTAAACAAATATCATCAGGATGCTCTGAACTGTCAAGCTGTCGGGAGTTACACGTGTGTATGTAGTTAACTATAAGAGATAGGCATATGCTGTTGTGGGATATTTTTTAGACAATTTTATGTAGAATATCTCCGTGATATGTGATTTCTATGTAACTTTAACCATTAAGGCTGCCGCTTAAAGAATTGAGTTACTTCTCCCGTTTTCCCAAAATTTCCCAAAATTCCGATTTACTACTCTGCCGAACAGTATACTATAACCTGCCCAGGAGTACGAAGAATAATTGTACCAAGTTTCGTTAAAATCCGTCGAGTATTTTTTGTTTCCATTAGGAACATACAAACCGACAGACAGACAAAAATTTTACTGATTGCATTTTTGGCATCAGTATCCTCCACTAATCAACCCCTAATAGTTATTTTGAAATTATATTTCAAGTACTGAATTGATCTCTCTACAGATTTATTATAAGTATCGATAAATCGTTGGGGGCTTACAGCTAACTTTACAATATGAGATTATTACATAGACAAAAATAGGGCAAACGAGCTCCCACATAGGCAATTTACTTGAATTAAATTCTGTACTGAAATGAATTAAATATTTCCCAGAATGATCAGAAGCATTAGTAGCTCATTACTTTATAAAATTAGTCTGTTTAATTTCTTTTCACTAGTCTATATCAAAGAAATTGTTTCCGGCGCAATATCGTCTACCAATTTCTATGTACTAAGATACCTTAGTATATTATAATGATATGATGAAAAATCGCTCTCGGCTGATTGTTGAGACACGAGTTTAAATATCAAACAATGGTTTGTGTTATGTCTTTGGTTTTTCTGATTAGCTAAACCAATATTAGTTTGTTATTCATTTGTCCTCTATAATAGCTAGAGGACAAAAAACTGGTGTAGATTAGCATTCATGGGCTTGGGTTAAAAAAACTCCAGGACAGTATTGGGAGCAGTGATAAGACGCCAATATGAAAAAAAATGAAAAAAAAAATGAAAAAATGTTTATTTGTACCGCCATAGGTGATCGTCTTTTACAATTACATTACAATTTTAATCTATATAATTTATTCTTTATAATAAAGACGAAGTAGTTTATCTGTGGCCCCACGCTAGGTAAATCCTGTGTTGTGGGAGCCGTTTTAAACTAAACAATAAAATCGTGGCAGCTTATACCTGTAATTAAGTATTTAAATGGAATGATGTATGTGCATATTATATACATTTTATAAATATAAGATTATATAAAACTATTATATAAGTAATATTATTTTATATAAATAGGGATAAAGGAGAATTATGTAATAATAAATATGTAATTTATAATGAATACAATAAAATAGTAACAAATATAAAAAATATTAACATCTTCAGTATAAATCTCTGATGTAAAAATTATAATTTAAATGATTATAGCTTCGGTTTCTTCATATGTGTGCTTCTCCAAAACTTCCGTAAGAGAAAAAAAAAATATGAAAAATTAACATTTAGTAGTAGAGGCTTGGCTTGGCTACGCCCATGCTATCCACCACCACCATCTTGCATTATCTGTCCTTAAAGTCGTTTGATTTCAATATGTCCTTTTAAAATTAACTGCAAAAATTATATACCTAATATTGAGGAAAAATTTAACTCAATCTCGACTAAAATTTTCCTGTATAACCTGTATATCCCCGAAGGGGTTGGCAGACGTATTAATACTTCTGAACAACACGTGACACTGTCACCTGGTTTTGCTTGGACAGTGTACTACGTCATGAGACAAGCGTATTGCCGTTTTGTACGAATACACTGTCACATGACAAAGTACAACTTAGCCATGTGCGTTTCCTCACGATGAACTTGAAAAATAGCAATATAATGTCTATATATCTTATACGCCCTAATTCACTCGGTTTGTAGTACCTACTTGCAGATACAATCAGTCATCTCCGTCATCTCATCACGTATTAACTCATTTCTAAACGAGCCAACCACAAACTATGTCTTACGGTACAACTGCGTCGTGTGAAAATCTCTGTTTCGCATCTTCTTTGTCAGAATAAGACGTTCACGACAATGATGGCCATTAGAATGGTGCAGCTATCTGTTTACTAAAGGTAAATTAGGTGTGTACTGTAGGCTTAGTATAGCACTACCCCATTTCTCGAAGTTGGTTTTCGTAAGAGGCGACTAAAGGTATCTGGGCTTTTTAAGGGCTTTTTAAGGGTGATGAATTTGGAGACACGTCGCTAGATATATTAGTATCAAATATTTTTCTTTCGGGTTCGGTGCCTAAGAAGAGCAACATAAATTCAGGTTTGGTTAAGTTAAATAAGGCCGAACAATGTGATTACCCAAAAATTAAGATTATTTCATGCGTTAGACAGCAAATTTAGTAACCAATATCACCCCATTTCAGGAACGGCTTCACATTCTCGTTTGGGACGTATATGTACTTTATATTAGCTATGACGATGATGATGTGATGACAAAGAGTGTATCATTACTAAAATTATGGTGAACAGCAATAATTACCGATTTTTTAGGCAGTCCATTCGAAACAGGTGAAGTGGTGACAGCCAAAATGCTAAATTAGTAAAAAGTAAAAGACATTTATTTGGCAAAATGGTAAAAAAAACAACACACAGTAAAAACACATCGAAAACAAAAAATACAAAAGTTAAAACAAGTAACCTATTGCCAAAATGGTTATCGGCTCAGCATGTGTGTCTGAAACGGTACACAGACCATTCCAAGACACGCTGGTTTTCAGCCAAAATTTCCCAATATTCCCCTTTACTACTCTGCCGAACAGTATACTATAACCTGCCCAGGAGTACGAAGAATAATTGTACCAAGTTTCGTTAAAATCCGTCGAGTATTTTTTGTTTCCATTAGGAACATACAAACCGACAGACAGACAGACAGACAGACAAAAATTTTACTGATTGCATTTTTGGCATCAGTATCGTCCACTAATCAACCCCTAATAGTTATTTTGAAATTATATTTCAAGTACAGAATTGATCTCTCTACAGATTTATTATAAGTATAGATAAATCGTTGAGGGCTTACAGCTAACTTTACAATATGAGATTATTACATAGACAAAAATAGGGCAAACGAGCTCCCACATAGGCAATTTACTTGAAGTAAATTCTGCACAGAAATGAATTAAATATTTCCCGGAATGATCAGAAGAATTAGTAGCTCATTACTTTATAAAATTAGTCTGTTTAATTTCTTTTCACTAGTCTATATGAAATAAATTGTTTCCGGCGCAATATCGTCTACCAATTTCTATGTACTAAGATACCTTAGTATATTATAATGATATGATGAAAAATCGCTCTCGGCTGATTGTTGAGACACGAGTTTAAATATCAAACAATGGTTTGTGTTATGTCTTTGGTTTTTCTGATTAGCTAAACCAATATTAGTTTGTTATTCATTTGTCCTCCATAATAGCTAGAGGACAAAAAACTGGTGTAGATTAGCATTCATGGGCTTGGGGTAAAAAAACTCCAGGACATTATTGGGAGCAGTGATAAGACGCCAATATGAAAAATTAACATTTAGTAGTAGAGGCTTGGCTTGGCTACGCCCATGCTATCCACCACCACCATCTTGCATTATCTGTCCTTAAAGTCTTTTGATTTCAATATGTCCTTTTAAAATTAACTGCAAAAATTATATACCTAATATTGAGGAAAAATTTAACTCAATCTCGACTAAAATTTTCCTGTATATCCCCGAAGGGGTTGGCAGATGTTTTAATACTTCTGAATAACACGTGACACTGTCACCTGGTTTTGCTTGGACAGTGTACTACGTCATGAGACAAGCGTATTGCCGTTTTGTACGAATACACTGTCACATGACAAAGTACAACTTAGCCATGTGCGTTTCCTCACGATGAACTTGAAAAATAGCAATATAATGTCTATATATCTTATACGCCCTAATTCACTCGGTTTGTAGTACCTACTTGCAGATACAATCAGTCATCTCCGTCATCTCATCACGTATTAACTCATTTCTAAACGAGCCAACCACAAACTATGTCTTACGGTACAACTGCGTCGTGTGAAAATCTCTGTTTCGCATCTTCTTTGTCAGAATAAGACGTTCACGACAATGATGGCCATTAGAATGGTGCAGCTATCTGTTTACTAAAGGTAAATTAGGTGTGTACTGTAGGCTTAGTATAGCACTACCCCATTTCTCGAAGTTGGTTTTCGTAAGAGGCGACTAAAGGTATCTGGGCTTTTTAAGGGCTTTTTAAGGGTGATGAATTTGGAGACACGTCGCTAGATATATTAGTATCAAATATTTTTCTTTCGGGTTCGGTGCCTAAGAAGAGCAACATAAATTCAGGTTTGGTTAAGTTAAATAAGGCCGAACAATGTGATTACCCAAAAATTAAGATTATTTCATGCGTTAGACAGCAAATTTAGTAACCAATATCACCCCATTTCAGGAACGGCTTCACATTCTCGTTTGGGACGTATATGTACTTTATATTAGCTATGACGATGATGATGTGATGACAAAGAGTGTATCATTACTAAAATTATGGTGAACAGCAATAATTACCGATTTTTTAGGCAGTCCATTCGAAACAGGTGAAGTGGTGACAGCCAAAATGCTAAATTAGTAAAAAGTAAAAGACATTTATTTGGCAAAATGGTAAAAAAAACAACACACAGTAAAAACACATCGAAAACAAAAAATACAAAAGTTAAAACAAGTAACCTATTGCCAAAATGGTTATCGGCTCAGCATGTGTGTCTGAAACGGTACACAGACCATTCCAAGACACGCTGGTTTTCAGCCGACACCTACAAATTTAAAAATAAAAAACAATAATAAAAGAAGCACTAATAAAAGAAGCAATCGTTATAGCATTAACACCCAGCAATGAAATAAATGAAGAAATACTAATAAAAAATATACAGTAAATAATGATATACTAGAAATATAAAAATAATAATATATAAAAAATACAATGAACATTAAGTCAATAAAAAATATTAATATAATGGGGACAAAGAATATAGGGAAAATATATGTGCTTATTTGGCAGCTAAAGATAATTTATATATTGAAAAGTTTTTTAACGTGGTATTTAAATGTCGCTGTACAGCTAAGATCTTTTAGGGGTGGGGGCAAGTCGTCGTCGTAAATTGGTTTCTCATTTACAGCAAAGTTTAATTATACGATGCAACAAAAGATCTAGGATTGTTTCAATTTTTGAAATGCAGTTTGATAACATCCTAAAATCACCAAAACTTGAAAGTAAATTATTTCATACTAGTGGATCGTCCCAGCTTCGCACGGGTAGCGTTGTTTTTTTTAAATATCTGAGGTTGCTTTCTTCAGTCACTGCTCAAGCATTGTGAAATTCAGCGCAATGTTTTCAATTTATTAAATTTATAGCACTCCCTAAACAGTGCAGTTTGGTGATTTTAAATGCGCTTTGATGAACGGTTCAGTATTTCCGTATAATAGCATTTTTTTTAATAAAACGCTATGAAGTATTTATAACAATCTAAAAAATAAATCATTACGTGATGTAGGATGCAACTACATTACGTAATGATTACTGGCGCCATCTAGTATGTTATATGTAAATTAGTAAAGATTTGGTTTTGATCACGGGCGCGATGGCTTATTTTATGTATAACTAGTGGATCGTCCCAGCTTCGCACGGGTAGCGTTGTTTTTTAAATATCTGAGGTTCCTTTCTTAATTCACTGCTCAAGCATTGTGAAATTCAGCGCAATGTTTTCAATTCATTAAATTTATAGCACTCCCTAAACAGTGTAGTTTGGTGATTTTTAATGCGCTTTAATGAACGGTTCAGTATTTCCGTTTAATAGCAAATTTTGGAATAAAACGCTATGAAGTATTTATAACAATCTAAAAAATTAATCATTACGTGTTGTAGGATGCAACTACTGGCGCCATCTAGTATGTTATATACATACATACATATACTCACGGCTGTAATTCCCTAGAAGGGGTAGCCAGAGCCAAGGAATTATAAATTCCTCAGCCACTTTTGGAAGTTGAGTGGGGAAAAGATAGTAAAATAAAGGTTTTTGGTGATGGGTCTCCAACCGCATCGCCCAAAAATCCAATAAAAAGCCCCAATACCCTTAGTCGCTTCTTACGACACCCGTGGGTAAAAAGGGGTAGCGACATTCTAAGCCGGCACTACACGGCATGTTATATGTAAATTAGTAACGATTCGGTTTTGGTCGCGGGCGCGATGGCTTATTTTATGTATAATTTCTGTGTTTCTCTACCGATTTCTATGACTCTTTTTTTATTGAATAGGTTATAATGTTACCTTTTTTCAAATTTGGGATGAGTGAGAGGTTTACAAACGTAAGAGTAAACAAAAATAATCAGAAAGTTCCGAACTGCTAAGCTATCAGGAATTACACGTGTTATTGTGAGTCAACCGTAAAAGATAGACATAAACTGTTGTGAATTTTTTTTTAGATAATTTTATGAAGAATATTTCCGTCATACATGATTTCTATGTAAGTTTAACCATTAAGGCTGCACACGCGACGGAAGCTTAAAAAATGTAGTAACTTCTCCCGTTTTCCCAAAATTTCCCAAAATTCCCCTTTACTACTCTGCTGAAAAGTATACAAAAACCTGCCCAGGAGTATGGAGAATAATTGTACCAAGTTTTGTTAAAATCCGTCGAGTAGTTTTTGTTTCCATAAGGAACATACAAACCGACAGACAGACAGACAGACAAAAATTTTACAGATTGCATTTTTGGCATCAGTATCGATCCCTAATCACCCCCTGATAGTTATTTTGAAAATATATTTCATGTACAGAATTGACCTCTCTACAGATTTATTATAAGTATATAGATTTCGGTGTTTGTCTACCGATTTCTATGATTCTTTTTTTATTGAATAGGTTATAATGTTACCTTTTTTTAATTTGGGATACGTGAGACGTTTACAAACGTAAGAGTAAACAAATATAGTCAGAATGATCCGAACTGCTAAGCTATCAGGAATTACACGTGTTATTGTGAGTCAACCGTAAAAGATAGACATAAACTGCTGAGGATTTTTATTTAGATAATTTTATGAAGAATATTTCCGTCACACATGATTTCTATGTAAGTTTAACCATTGAGGCTGCACACGCAACGGAAGGTTAAAAATGGAGTAACTTCTCCCGTTTTCCCAAAATTTCCCAAAATTCCCCTTTACTACTCTGCTGGAAAGTCTACAAAAACCTGCGCAGGTGTATGAAGAATAATTGTACCAAGTTTCGTTAAAATCCGTCGAGTAGTTTTTGTTTCCATAAGGAACATACAAACCGACAGACAGACAGACAGACAAAAATTTTACTAATTGCATTTTTGGCATCAGTATCGATCCCTTATCACCACCTGATGGTTATTTTGGAAATATATTTCATGTACAGAATTGACCTCTCTACAGATTTATTATAAGTATAGATTTTCACGTTCAGCACAGCTTACAGTAAACTGTTATTAAAATCCTAAGATTAGGCTATTGAAATACAAAACATTTAGTAACCTATTGTTAGTATCCGAATAAAGTGCTCTGTTGTTCGGCACGTGCTCACATAGGCTTATTACGATAATAATTACAGTGCTAAAAAGGAAGAGAGACCGCGATAAAGATATATTCTCGTATTACAATAACATAGCTAGAAACTAAGTAGGGCAAGGATAATGATGATACTTGCATTGCCCCGCTACTATCATGGCTCACAAGCATATTGTATGTAGTTAAAAAAAATAAAAAAATAATAATATTTATTTGCCTGTAGTTAATACATTTGAAATATATATAAATTATAACACAATTTAGATTTGGAATTTGGCGACTTCTTACAAACATTTTTGTCGTGTCTCCCAAACTAGATTTAACTGTACTATGGGAGACAGTTATTGTTCATGTATCTACACCCCCCAGAGCTTAAGAAGTTATTTTGTCATTTTTGGAAGTTGAGTAAGATATAGATTGCAAAACAAAGAATGGGGTAGGTAGCCACGGATTCAGAATAAGCTATTTCTCAGCAACAAGGATGGTTGGTGTTGGGACTCCAGCCGCATAACCTGACCACTACTTAAATGCTTCATATCTCTAAATTATTTAGTGCTATTCCAAGATGCTCCCTACCTACGTAGATACTTCGTCGTTCTTGTTTGATTGTAAAAATAGTATATTTGTGTGGTTCAATAATTAGAATGCGACATGATAGTCCAGTGGGTAGAACACCCGCCCGAAAACAGAAGGGCGTGAGTTCCAATCCTGGGACAGGCCTACACCAATTTGTCTTTTCTAAAGTCATAGGTGTGGTTAATTTATCATGGTTGCTAACGGTGAGGGAAAACACCGTGAGGAAACCCACATGGCTGAGTTGTACTTAGTCGTGTGACAGTGTATTCGTTCAAAACGGCGATAGGCCTGCCCCCTATCACGTGAGTACACTGTCTAAGCAAAACGTGGGTACCTTCTCTGGAAACTAGATTGCGCTTGCCATGTGAGTTCAGGAGTATTGGTACCTCTGCCAACCCCTTCGGGGATAAACGGCGTGAACGTTTATGTTTATGTTATGTTATGTTATGTTCAATAATTAGGTGTTAATGTGAGGGAAAGCTTTGTGCGGATAGTCATGTGACAGAATTATATCAATTGCCGTGTAAATAGGTATGAGCTTGTGTATGGGCTGCGATTTAATCATCTTCAGATACTGAATGATATGTTCACTTCTGAATAAATTTATCTAAATGTTAAAAATGTATAAATCGATAAATAGGAAAAAAAAATATACGATAGATAGTCTCACAAAAATATGGCCATTACTAATTGGTAGCGCAAAATTTGGCAGCAATTAATGAATGGGTGCAGAAAACACGATATGTTGAGTTTTTACATAGATGTACTAAAAAACGTTAGATGGGTTATTTACGAGGAAACCGGCACTTACGAGTGGCACCGATTGCGGGACATAAAGATAAAAGATAAAAAATATTTATTTCAAAATAAAAAGAATTGTTCTCTATTTTTTGAACGTCACAAACTTAAGTATAAGTTAAATCTTACTCTACTGACTCTACTTCGTATTCGGAAGGTGTATTGTTGCGAGAAGAACCCGCAAGAAACTCAGCCACACACATCTTTTCTTAGTCATATTACAATATTGGTGTATGTCTGGAAATATCCTGAATAGAGCCCTGGTGACACCAAGCAGTTTCATCTATCATATAATCATTAAAACTGTAATAAGCTTTTAAATGAAGACTGCGTTTTATAATTACTTTGAATTTCTTTTCTGTTAGATTATAGAAATATATCCAAACAACACAACAAGAAATACATTTATAGTCGTCGTAGTATACAGTCGAAATGTAGGCAAGATAGCACATCTCATAGCAAGTGCTAAAAATAGATTAACATATTTTCTCTGTAACGACGTGAAATATGACACTAAGACGACCGTTTGACAAAGAATTATATAGATCTATACACACGATACACCTCATTTATTATATATTATAATTAAAACGTTGTAAATTTATAATACTTACGATTGATAAGTAATCCCATCATTTTAGTAGTTTTTCTACTGTAGTTTGTGCAAAATCTCATGACACTCGACGGAATTCTCGATTATTTTGATAAAAAAACACGCCAAAACAGGTGAACGATTGCGACGGCAGCTGGTGTGCGACTAAAGTCAGATGAGCCATTTAGCCGGTTTTTAAGTGCCACTTATGAGCGCGCATAACTTATCTACGGTTTTTTATTAGTACATCTATGAGTTTATAAATAGATAACACAGCATACGCGAGACTTAAGGTATACTAATACTAGGTATACTGATTCAACTGCTATAGGGGTAACGAGGACTGCAACCCACAGCAGGGTGTTTCTGAACTTAAAACGCATAAAAATGGACACCATTGCACTTTTTCAGTATGTCAGTCGTTTTGATATCTCGGAATTATATATATGCGCTCTGTACTTTAATATAACCATGTTAAGGATAATGCCTAGCAAGAATGTGATATTATAATAGTAATATATTAGTAAATTGCTAACAGATTCCCACCAGGCGTTAGTTTCATAACGGTGCGGTGACTGCGTATATATATGTCGTAAAAATACTTACTTACTCACGCCCATTATTACTATTAGGGTAGGCAGAGACTATCGATCGCCACTCTGCACGATCCTGACCAATCTCTCTTACATTCATTACTCTTCTCATGTCACACATACTCGTTTTTATCCTTTTCATTTCGATGAAATAATGGAGCGATTTACCATTATTAGTTCATTAGTTCATTTATCTTGCTTTGCACAGCATATTGATGACGATGACGTAGGTAAATGAAGCGATTCTGTAGCTTCTTAAAAAACACATTATGTTCGCTCATCTCTGGTGCAATCTCACCAATAGCGCCTTTTAACACTTTAATGTTGCCGGATAGCCACTTCTAGATCGATAGCGGTAGTTAAAAACTGACTTACACAAAATAACATGCTGCAAGAAAAATAAAATGCTAATATATGGCAGTATGGCGCTAAGCCCTACCCTATCTGAAGAATTTTGTTTCATTTCCGTTTCGTTTCCATGGAAACCAAACCAAATCAAAACAAAACAAAAGATCGAAAGTTTTGTTTGAGTTGAATTGAATTGAACCAAAGCTTAAAAATTAATCCAGAATCCAAATAAATAAACTTTTAAGATATATTTCAGTTATAATTATATAATAATATAATTACAACCCATTATAAACAACTCTATATTGGTGACTATTCGAGCTCGTACACAGCTATCTGTTCCTTCTGGAGAATTATTTATAACTTTACAAATAATGGGGAATATTTCTCGCTGGCTAGATGTAGAAGCTGCTACAGGCGATATTGAGTTAAATACATTACCATCAAATGTAGCCCTCTGTGATTTGAATAATGATAATGAATATAAACTGATCTTGGGTGATTTTGGACGAGGCTCAGAAGGCAGCAAATTGAAGGTTAGTTCAGTAGAATTATCTAACTCTTACTTATACTCACACTGTTAATGTCAATTGGGGTAGGCAGAGACTATTGATTGCCATAATATATGATCCTGAAAAATCTCTTTCTTCCCTCACATTCATAAACCTTCTCATCTGTCTTAGTTATTTTCGTTAAAGACTTGGAACAAGAAAATGAAACCAAAAATCAGTGCTGATATCCAGGATATAACTGTCTTCTGTCATCTTAATTGGAGATTGAATATTTTTTATTAAATTTAATAGTTGATTCTATGAATATTGAGAAGATTTATTTTATTACATTTAGTAGATTTATTTAGTTAGCAATTTTCTTAGTTAACAAACTTAGAAAATAGATTTTGCAGTTTTAATTTTACTCACAACTGCCAATTATTACAAAAAAGGATTTCTGTTATGATAGGCAGGGACTATTGCGCCCCACCACCACATGCAATAATCTTCTCATACATGCTTTTCATTCCCCTAAATATCGTTTATCTTTAGTTGTGTATTACGATAATAGACTTTGGGAATTATTATATTCGAAAATTAGTGACTCAAGACTCAAGTGTCCACTTAGAGCGCATATCACCGAAGAGGTTGGCAGAGGTACTAATTCTACTGAACATCACGTGACGTCATCACCTGGTGTTCAGAGTACCGACGTTTTGCTTTGCTTTGACAGTGTATTTATGTGATATTTCTACATTCTAGGTTTTCAAAGGTGCTGCTCAGATCAGTGACATAGTCTTGCCAGGGTTACCACTCGGTGTTGTCAGTTTCTACACAAGTGAGACCAATCCACGGGCTTACCCCACAGTGGCGGTTGCATTTGACTCTTGCATTTATGTTTATCGAGACCTAAAACTGTTTTATAAGTACTATTTACCATCAGCTCCTGTGACCTCCTGTGAGACTGGTATTTGGGAAGAGGTTTGTGAAATCTTTTGATTATTGTCTATTTTGTGGAAGTAGAACGGTTAAATAGTTTTTTCGTTAATTCTATATTGTGTATATCTATTGTAGCAAAAATGCTTTTACATAAGCTATGTAAAAAAAATGTTATGGTATTATGATAATCAACCAATAACAAACTCCTTAGTGCAGCCATTTTACTTCCTTATTTCACCAGACTGCTTTAAGTATAGGCTGCATTGATTGAGCAGATGAATAAATTCATACCCAATATTATGAAGTCTGGTAAAACACAATTAAAATTCTTCAGGAGTAAAAAACTTATTCTTTTTTATAAGCAGAAAAAAGGAATCGTAGCTAGATTCTAAACTATAAAGGTACTCAACTCAAACAAGTGTTTCAAAGCCTCTATCAATGCTTTGATGTGTTTTAATCCCTTAGTACCTTATTATTCTTACAGGTAAATTTTATAAGTTTTCGTTTAAAGCGCCACCTATGGAATAAATTATAAATATTCTACTATTGCAGATACTTGAACCAATAAATCACAATCCAGAAGCCATAGCAAATCTATCACAGAATTTGTCAGCGATTCATAATCAATTTCTGACTCCTCAATCCACTATGTTCCTGGCGATGACTGTGGATCAAAAACTAGAATATCTGGAAGAATCTCCTAAGCTGCCTGTACAAAAACCATCGGAAATCACATGTATATCTACCATGAAGATGTATTCAATAGAAGCTCATTCTGTAAGCTGTCTCATCATTGGTACTGAGGATGGAAATATCATAATATTGGATACACAGAACTATTCTACATTACAACAGGTATAACAGCTGTGTAGTGTCGCTTTAGGATAGCATTAACACATTTCGGTTTTCATTATGCTTTTCTGGTGATATGGTTAGATATGGATAACCTATAGGATAGCATCCTTTATTTTACTGTGTTTCCCCCCCTCTTATCTTAAAAAATTGGCTGAGATATTTTCAACTCGGAAGTGAGTATATGCGTATTTATATAAGCTTTCAAATAATGGCGTGAGTATATGTATGTATGCCTGTATTTGATGGGCTTTTTTGTATATATGAAAAATTAGTTTTGTGTAAAATGGTAATGGTAAGATATTGGGATAGAAAACATAGGATGGTAGTGGAACTGTTGATATCTTTATTTACTCTTATTCTGGCAAATAAAAGATTATTCATTCTTTTCTAAATGAAAATAAGATAGTTAATGTACTTAGATCCCGCAATGTTGCAGTTTGCATAACTCTGAGCCTTCTAATAGACACAAAAAAAAAAAAAAAAAAAAAGTCAAAAAGTTTATTTTTCAAAATTAAGTTAAAAATTAACATTTTTTGAACGTCAATTTTTTTTAAATTTATCATTAGTCCGTTGCTTCGGAAGGTGTTCGTAAAGAGAAGAAGCAACAAAGAAACTCTTTACATTCACATTTTTTCATTTTTTCAAAACATGGTTTGTACAATTTCAGTTTATTAACATGTTTTTACTTTATAAAAGATTTTCTATGCGACAAAACCAAACGCTAGTTTGACATATTTAAAATAAATTGTCCATCACAAAAACCAATCACATAACGTGAGAAGAAAAATCCTCACCAGACAATTATTCCTAGGAATAACGAGGGAAGATTTATAGCTTTACGGACACGGTCATGTGCGCGTTGGGTCCTTGTCGTTTAAAAAATCTTGAACACTGTAGTAAGACTTCTTTAAAAGCATGGCTTTTATTGCCTTTTTAAAAGATGCCACAGGCAATTCAAATATGTCAGAAGGAAGTTTGTTGAACATTTTCAGGGATAGTCCCATAAAGGAGTTACTTACTTTATAATATCTTCGTTTTAATTTCCCTGACTCAATCTTCAGAATAATTGAGGGTTAGACTTACTTCTTTGTTTTTTAAATAACTAGTATACATAACCCCAAACGAAGTAGGGCCAGGTAACATCACCAAGGGCAAGCACGAGCGTTGTTTAAACTAGTTATCGAGTGCGATAAAGCAGCCATCTCTTACGCACTTACTTAGTATCGTATATTGCCATCTCATTCTAACCGTTATCGTGTCGATAAAATAGCGCTCGTGCTTGCCCTACAGTTTGAAAATGATAAGTTAATACTAGCTGACTGTTACCCCAAAACTAAATATACTCATCTAATTCAGGTAACTCTAAGTGAGATGAACAAAACTCCATACCAAATAGTGCCAACGGGTCTGTACTCCGTGGACTATCGCATCACAGTCGCCACCAGGTGTGCCTAGTGATATTCCTGCGGCACTTTATTACACTTTTCTACAACACTTTTGCTGTCTTCCATGCTTTTAAGAACCAATAGAATCGCTTCATTTACCTATGCTAAGGCGAGGAGAGGAAAAAACTATTCTATTGGTACTTTAAAGCTCGCTAGCCACGCACATCTCTGGTGGATTCGCAGCCTTTATCACCTGCAGAGCACATAGTTGGAATTGAACACATTGTGTATTTTTTCTTGCTAATTTACTGATTACTCAAATAATATAAATCATCTTTACATCACGTCTAGGAATGACCGTAAAACCATTCGAATATTCGTTTTTAAAACGGAAAAAAGAGGACTATGCGACCTATTTTTGCTCCTACAATGTGTATTTGAAAAATGAAAACTTTTTAAAGACTACTGTCTATGTTTAAACTATACTTAGTTTGAGTCGCTTTAAAAACACCACCGCGACACGAAATGTTTGTATAGCTAACTACTATACAAATCGTTATAAATTTACTAACCTAAACATGTGCTGCTATTGCTGTGTAGTGTCGGCTTAGAATAGCACTACCCCATTTCTTCCGGTGGGTGTAAGTAAAAGGCGACTAACGGTATTGGGCTTTTGACGGATTTTTGGGCGATGCGGTTGGAGACTCATCACCAACAACCTTTATTTTACCATCTTTTCCCCACTCACATTTCCAAAAGTGGCTGAGGAATTTCTAATTCCTTAGCTCTGGCTACCCCTTCTAGGGATTTATAGCCGTGAGTATATGTATGTATGTAAACTAAACATGACAATCAAATCTTCATAATGGCGAATGGGTTCATGATGGCCAAATCTTCGTATGATAGTAATTATGGTGTTTAAATTTCAGTGACAGGGTGGTCTGTCTAATATAAAGGTAATAATATGAACACTAGCTTCTTGAACCAAAGGGCTTTGTCTGTCTTTCAAATATTTAATAATTTTTTTCCTGTTTTCAGAGAGAAGTCAGTGTGTCTAGTGAAACGTGATTGGAAGGAAGGCCGGATCCTGTTCAACACTGATGAACACATCATCTCCATCGAGGTGATGACCACTGACAACAGTGTCATAGTGTTGTGCACTGATCACACCATGGCTTGGTATACTAAGAAGGTAATTTATGCTTTCTAATATAACAATTTTTCAACTACTCAGCGATCCATTGCTATTTATCCTTATTGCTAATGCCAAATATAGCGAGTGAATCTTTTATTTAAAAAAAAGAGAAGGTCTTTGATAGTTTACCCTTATTGCCTAAACCTTTGATAGCTTACCCAAACATCCTAAACTTTGACCAGCAGTGTGTCAGTTCTACGATTTTAACAAAAAGTTACACAGGGATGTCTAGAGGTCTTTTAAATTACATTAAGGACAATTAAAAATATTTTTTTAGTCATATCTTTAAATAAAGACAGTTGTCAAGTGACAAATTGAGTTACCGCCCCTCCCTTTACTGTTACCAATAAACTTAAAATCTACAAGTCAACTCTGAGTTGGCCAACTATTATATCTACAAAATTAAAACATTCCAGGGTAGTAAACAATGGTCGCTAACATTAGAACACCGGCCAGTAGCAATGACAATGTTGCCGCTAGTTCACCTGGGTGCCACGTTGGTCGGGGTGGCGCTGGCGTCGGGGCATCTACACTTGTATGATGGGAAGGCACTAGTTGATACTGTCTTTGTTAGAGGTTTGTCATTATATGTTTAATAGTAAAATATTATATTATAAAGAGGTAATAAACAATGGTCACTAACATTAGAACACCGACCCATTGAAATGACAATGTTACCGCTAGTTCACCTGGGAGTCGTACTGGTCGGTGTGGCGCTGGCGTCGGGGCATCTACACTTGTATGACGGGAAGGCGCTAGTTGATACTGTCTTTGTTAGAGGTTTGTCATTATATGTTTAATAGTAAAATATTGTATTATAAATAGGTAATAAATAGGTCACTAACATTAGAACACCGACCCGTAAAATGACAACGTTGCCGCTAGTTTACCTGGGGGCCGCTCTGGTCGGGGTGGCGCTAGCGTCGGGACATCTGCACTTGTATGACGGAAAGGCGCTAGTTCATACTGTCTTTGTTAGAGGTTGGCGGTATATTTATTGTTATTGTTACGTTTAGCACAAAATATTTGATTATTTTGCTAAATTATAAAAGCTTAACTTACTTTTACTCACGCCCATAATTCCCATTGGGGTAGGCAGAGACTTTCGATCGCCACTTAGTACGATCTTAACAAACCTCTCTTGCTTCCCTTACATTTATTATTCTTCTCATACATGCTCTTTTATTCTTCTCACTTCGGATCACCGCCTTTATAAGAACGCTACACTAACAATCCCATCCACATTGGCTCTATATATCTCTTTTGCTACTTTATTTTAATCCATCCTCAGTATGTGCCCAAACCACCTCAACATCCCTTTTTCTATCTTGCATACTATGTAATCTTTCAAACCTTCTCGTTCACAGATAACACTATTTCTCACTCTATCACACAACCTTACACTACATACACTTCTGAGGGTTCTCATTTCCACTGCATTAACTCAACTTTCATGCTTCTTCTGCCATACCCTACATTCACTACCATACATCAGCACTTTTCTGACAACGGCTGGCTCGACATCAGACCGTTCATGGCTCCATTCACCGCATTTCCCTTTTTAAGTCTCCTTTCAATATCTTCCTCACATCCCAGATATACAAATTCTTTCACATGTTCCACTTTCTTACCATTTATAACAATCTCACATTCTGTCATACTTTCCTCTCTCTCAAAAACCATTGTTTTGGTTTTGTCCACATTCACTCACATTCCCTGAACTTAACAAAAGCTTAACTGAGAATGTTATAATTTTTCTAGTGAGTCTTTGCTACATTACTTCTATTTCACGAAGCGATGCCCACTATACTAGTGATTACTGTATACAAACACGATTGGGCAGATGTGTGTGTGCACGTTTGTATAAGTCGTGTTAATTCGGATAATGAAACAACTGTCCCCCCTTCAATCTCCTTCATCTTACTTATGTAAAGTATAATCTATTTAATATATATTTCAGACGTGGTTTCTGTCATGAAATTTGGACAACTGGGTCAAGAGGAACATGTGCTGATCATCATTACTGCTAGTGAGTATTTGTTGTAATAGTCTTTAAAAAGAAATTGGGGTTAATCGAATCGGAAATAAGATTTCGAAGAAAAGAAGAAGACATTTCGGAAACTAATACCTACCGGCAACCGCCCCTGGATCCTAACACAGCTTAGCTTCAAGCAGCTTGAAAATAGAAATCTTTGAATTAGAGTATTCTATAAATAAAGTACAAGAAGTCACCTTACTTGATGAACAAAACTCTCTCATCTATAAAAAATAATAGGGTGCTTTATTATATTTGCTTGCGACCCTTAACTCGCTTTGGGGTCAATAAATGTAGCGATCCTTAACCAAATCAATTTCATTCATAATTTTGTATATAATCTTGTACATACGTACCTCAAAATAAATTCAATTTCAAACCCCTTTTTTCCTCCCAGGCGGAAACCTACCGTTAAAAATCCTAAAGAGGACGGCAGACTTCAACGTGCACGCGACCAGTGTGGTGTCGGTCAGTTCGGAAACTAATACCAACCGACCAAGGGTCCTGACACAACTTAGCTACAAGTAGCTTGAAATAGTAATCTTTTAAAGTTAGGATTCTAAAAGAACAAGAAGTCCCCTTTCGTGTTAAACACGGCTCTCTCTAGAAATAAAAAGTACCGTTTGCGTACGACCCTTAACTTGCTTTGGGTCGATAAATCTAGCGATCGCTTAACCAAATCAATATCATTAATATTTTTTATATAATCTTGTATATTCGCAACAAATATTGCAAACTAAACCTTCACCTTTCCTCCCAGGCGGCAATCTAACGCTAAAAATCCTAAAGAGGACGGCAGACTTCAACGTGCACGCGACCAGTGTGGTGTCAGTGAATTCTGGAACTAATTCTAACCGGCCCTGGATCCTACCCAAGAAGTCCAAGTTGTTCCTGGAACAAACTGCGAGGGAGAGGGATAATGCTATAGGTAATGAGATAACTATCAGTACTAATATTATAAATGTGAATTTGACTTTGCTTGTTGCTTCCACGCATAAACTATTGAACCGATCATCATGAAACGTTGCACACATATTCTAAGTGGTATTAGGAGAAGTAACATAGGCTATTTTACTTATTAAAAATACAAATATCTAGCGGGTCGGCTAAATATGACAATTTGGTGATATCCATCAAGTGAATGTCAAGTAATTTTTGACAGCACAAAGTCTGTCGGTTACATGGAAGTATTATTTAAACAGGAACGCGCGCTGGCGACCAAAAGTGTCCTGAAAAAGGATGGCTAACTAGCTAACTGTGTCTCGTTTTAAGTAGGGTGACCATCTGTTGGTGTTTTAATAAGAGTTCCTCTAAAGGATACAAAAACACTTATATTTACATATTTTGAATGTTTTTGTTCATGAAAACCTCATGTGGGGACCTGATGCACTCGCAGCCTTTGACGCGGTAGCTCAATTGGCAGAGCGACGGGGGCGTTTACCCGAGGTCGCGGGTTCGATCCCCACCTGTGTCGAAATTTTTCTTTCCTTTATTTATCCTTTATTTATTAGTTATATTTACATACATACATACATTATAAAAAATATTATAAAAACACTTATATTTACATATAAACATTGTTTTTGGTAAATCAACGTGTTTTTTATACGTATTTATTCTTAACTAGTGGATCGTCCCAGCTTCGCACGGGTTGCGTTGTTTTTTTAAATATCTGAGGTTTCTTTCTTCAGTCACTGCTCAAGCATTGTGAAATTCAGCGCAATGTTTTCAATTTATTAAATTTATAGCACTCCCTAAACAGTGTAGTTTGGTGATTTTAAATGCGATTTGATGAACGGTTCAGTATTTCCGTTTAATAGCAAATTTTGAAATAAAACGCTATAGGGTATTTATAACAATCTAAAAAATAAATCATTACGTGATGTAGGATGCAACTACTGGCGCCATCTAGTATGTTATATGTAAATTAGTAAAGATTTGGTTTTGATTACGGGCGCGATGGCTTATTTTATGTATAATTTCGGTGTTTGTCTACCGATTTCTATGATTCTTTTTTTATTAAATAGGTAATAATGTTACCTTTTTTAAATTTGGGATGAGTGAGACGTTTACAAACGTAAGAGTAAACAAATATAATCAGAATGATCCGAACTGCTAAGCTATCAGGAATTACACGTGTTATTGTGAGTCGACCGTAAAAGATAGACATAAACTGCTGAGGATTTTTTTTAGATAATTTTATGAAGAATATTTCCGTCACACATGATTTCTATGTAAGTTTAACCATTGAGGCTGCACACGCGACGAAAGCTTAAAAAATGGAGTAACTTCTCCCGTTTTCCCAAAATTTCCCAAATTCCCCTTTACTACTCTGCTGGAAAGTATACAAAAACCTGCGCAGGAGTATGAAGAATAATTGTACCAAGTTTCGTTAGAATCTGTCGAGTAGTTTTTGTTTCCATAAGGAACATACAAACCGACAGACAGACAGACAGACAGACAAACAAAAATTTTACTGATTGCATTTTTGGCATCAGTATCGATCCCTAATCATCACCTGATAGTTATTTTGAAAATATATTTCATGTACAGAATTGACCTCTCTACAGATTTATTATAAGTATAGATTAATGGATTATAAAAGAATGGGTAGCCAGTGCTTGAGAATTAAAATTTCCTCAGCCACTTTTGGAAGTTGCGTGGGGAAAAGATGGTGAAATAAAGGTTGTTGGTGATGGGTCTCAACCGCATTGCCCAAAAATCCCTTAAAAGCCCCAATACCGTTAGTCGCCTCTTACGTACACCCACCAGAAGAAATGGGGTAGTGCTATACTAAGCCGACACCACACAGCTATATTCAAATTCAAATCGTTTAATGCATTCATGTGGTAAAGTTCGAGATGATACAGGTTATTTTATTTATTGTTCCATGACATGAAGCCATATTTATCACTATATTTTCTTAATTAAATGATAAAAGCACCAAAACACTCAAACAGATGATAAATTGTGGACACCACATTTATCTTGTTTCGATGGGGATACCCGTGACAAATATTAATATCCCTTTTGCCAAACTTAACCAATTATTTATCTCCAAATCGATAGGCGACAATAATAATTAAAATAAAATACAAAAAAGGAACAGTTAATAACCTGATTTTTATAAAATATTCCCTATAAATAAGTTTGAATTTGTTTTTCTTTGAACTTAATCTCGACTGGCAACCGCGCGAGCGGGACACACTTCTCTCTCACACGGCTCTCGTTCTAGGACGTTTCTCTGCTTGACAGTCTTTAAAAGATAATTAACTTTATTGCATGGTAGTAAATTGCATTTTTGTTTACCATATTTTTGTAAGTACGCTCTCCTGTTTAGTTAGTAGCTTCATGGTCGGTTACATATATATAAATTAGTAATAACATCCGTGATAGCTCAGTGGGTAGAAAACCCCGTATCATTCAGACAGTCGTGGGTTCAAATCCCTATGCACGCGAACATTGTGATGTCAGTAAGTGGTGGAACTTATACCAACCAGCCCTGGATCCTGCCCAAGAAGTCCAAGTTGTTTCTGGAACAGACTGCAACGGAACGGGATAATGCTGTAGGTAACCAGTGATCGAATTTTGGGAGATTATTTAGTTAGTTAAGAGACATTAATATGGATATGACTTTGTTTTCTTCGCATTTGTCAAAAATCTCGAGTAATGCTTTGGCAATATTCCTTTATGCACAATTTTAAATAATTAATTTAAAATTAAAATGCTCTAGAACTGCACTACCTCATTGCTTCCTTTGAGTAACGTATGAGGCGAATAATGGTTTTGGGGTTTTTTAAGTGTAGGGCGATGTGATTGGAAACCTATCACCACCAGTCTGTTTTCTTTCTATAGTTACCCCACTTAATTTCTGGAAGTGGCTAAGGAATTGCTAATACCGATATATGAAACATTAGAAGGCAGAATTTGTTATATCCTCATCACAGATTATCTTATGATAAAGTCGAAACGAATGAGCTGTAAGTGTTGTGTAAAACTTAAGACATTTTTGAGGTAGTATTTGAGAACCTCAGTGAGGACATTCACGAGCTGCGATTATGACCAACTACATAGGTAGCTAGCTCAATTGGCAGAGCGACGGGGGCGTATACCCGGAGATCGCGGGTTCGAACCCCGCCGGTGTCGAAATTTTTCTTTCCTTTACATACATACATTCATATACTCACGGCTATAAATCCCTGAACGGGGTAGCCAGAGCTTTGGAATGAGAAATTCCTCAGCCACTTTTGGAAGATGATTGGGGAGAAGATGGTTTAAATAAACGTTTTTGGTGACGGGTCTCCAACCACATCGCCCAAAATCACTTAAAAAGCCCCTTTACCCTTAGTCGCCTCTTACGATCACCCACGGGTAGAAATGAGGTAGTGTTATTCTAAGGCGACACTACACGGCAAATTCTTTCCTTTATTTATAGGTAATAATCCCATGAGATTTTCATGAACAAAAATATTCAAATTATATATAGGTAGCTTACTTTTGTCTATTTTCACCAGCAATGCACGACGCATTCCAAAAGGATCTGACTCGTCTTCGTTTAACAGCTGCCAAGACTTTGTTAGACGCGTACAATAAGTCTGACAACTCTCTCGGTGTAGGGGCGTTCGAGCCGGTCAGATTGGCTGCTGAGGTGAGATATATTGTATTTCAAACATCTATCGGTTTTTCCATGATTGCTTAGTCCTTATGAAATTTAGCGTGTTGATATATAGCCCATTGCACTCCTGACGCATTTCAAAAGGATCTGACTCGATTGCGATTAACAGCTGCCAAGACTTTGTTAGACGCGTACAACAAGTCTGACAACTCTATTATATCACGAATATTTTGTCTGTGTCTATGGTCTAACGGTAAAGCTTATTAAAATTTGGTAACAAAATAATACGTGTATTGTAGCGCCATCTAGTGTATGGATTGTGCAACTTTGTTTTACCTGAAATAAATGATAGTCTGTTCGAAACAATAACCGTGTTTTATTAGGTTATGGGCCCAGCTTCAAAGGAGGACCCAAATTTTTTTATGGGCTATGGCCCTTTCTTAAATGTGTTTGTTATCAGGTACTGATGGATAGATCTACGAAATTGATGGCGGTTGACATAATCTAAAGGGCTCGGGAAGGGAATTCACACATTTATGAAAGTCGTAGTCCATGAGTGACTACAAAATTATAATTTACCCTGTTGTGTATCTCTGAAATAAATATATTTTGTGATATCCCCAAAAAGAATATTGCGATCCATCCCCAAAGTGATTTCATTTATAAAACTAACTAATTCGTCATATAAATAACTTAAAATTATCTTAATGCCTAATTTCCTAGGTGGAAGGTCTCGGGCCGGTGTTTCGAGTGACTCTGATAGTGGCAAATACTTCTTGTGAAAAAGCAGTCATCGGACTTTCCATACTATTTCATGTACATAATACTAACTACAAGGTTTATCATCCTTATATTAAGGTATGCTTTCATTAACTTATTACTTAACTATATCTATATACAAGGCTGTTAACTACAAAAAAGGGTAGACAGAGCAACTCGAGTCGTTGAGGTATTCGTTGCGCGAAAAATTTAAAGATATTGGTATTTTAACTGTCCCTTGCCAATACATATTTGAGAATTTAATGTATGCCAAAAAGCATATAGGCCAATTTAGTAAAGTTAGTGGTAGGCATACTGTTAACACTCGAAATAAGGACAAACTTAACGTACCGAAGTGGAGACTTAATAAAGTGAGTAACTCCTTTATGGGACTATCCCTCCAAATGTTCAACAAACTTCCTTCTGACATATTGGAATTGCCTGTGGCATGTTTTAAAAAGGCAATTAAAGCAATGATTTTAAAGAAATCTTACTACAGTGTTCAAGATTTTTTAAAACGACAAGGCCCAACGCGCACATGACCGTGTCCGTAAAGTTATAAATCTTCCCTCGTTATTCCCAGGAATAATTGTCTAGTGAGGATATAAAGTAAAAATATGTTAACCCCTAAATTGTACAAACCGTATGTTGAAAAAATTATAATAATAATATTTTAATTTCCTCAGCTACTTTTGGAAGTTGATTGGGCCTGCCTAATACTCACGGTCATAAATACCAAAAAGGGGTGGCCAGAGCTTTAAAGCTGGAAACTCCTCAGCCACATTTGGAAGTTGATAGATAGATTAAGTAGAAGATAGTAAGAAATATGGCAACTTGGCAATATGATATTTTTGTATGATTTTTGATTGTAATTTTTATTTTGTTTTTGCCAAATAAATTATTTTTCTTTCTTTCTTAAATATAGTATCGTTGGCGATGCCGCTCCGCTTACATTGACCAGCACCAATAAAAAGCCCTGTACCCTTAGTCCTCGGCTATTTTATTTTATTGGATACTAGCTCACCCGACAGACTTCGTACTAATAAATAAAGGATAAACAAAGGAAAGAAAAACTTCGACACCGGCGGGGAATTTTTCTTTCCTTTGTTTATTCTTTATTTATTAGTAATAATCCCTACATGAGGTTTTAATGTCAAAAACATACAAATTTAAAGTTTCAGAGCTTTAAAATTATTTTATTTAGAAATTGGTCACCTACTATTAGAAGTTTTTTGGGGGGGAAGATAGTAAGAAATATAGTATCCATCGCTCTCCGCTTACATTGTCCAGCAAGTGTTTCCATAATAAATAAAGAATATATAAAGGAAAGAAAAATTTCGACACGCGCGGGAATCGAACCCGCGACCTCGGGTATACGCCCCCGTTTACGTTTTTCTTTCCTTGATTTATTCTTTATTTATTAGTAATAATCCCCACATGAGGTTTTCATGAACAAAAAGATTTAAATTTGTGTTTCCATGTTATTTTATAGGATATAATCCTTTCAGGTGCCACTCCTGTCTCCCGGCAGCTCAGTGAGATTCCCTACAAAAGTGGAGGAAGTTTTTGCAAATGACACGAATCCGGACTTATATTTCCGGACAGTCACGGGACAGGGGGGCGAGAGATCACTCGTTAAGATATTGCTACTGAAAGAAGGTGATTTTATTTGTTTTATGCTTACTATGTGAACTTTGCCGTGTAGTGCCGGCTTAGAATGTCGCTACCCCTTTCTAACCACGGGTGTCGTAAGAGGCGACTAAGGGTATTGGGGCTTTTTATTGAATTTTTGGGCAATGCGGTTGGAGACCCATCACCAAAAACCTTTATTTTACCATCTTTTCCCCACTCAACTTCCAAAAGTGGCTGAGGAATTTAAATCTTTTTGTTCATGAAAACCTCATGTGGGGATTATTACTAATAAAATTAAAGAATAAATAAAGGAAAGAAAAATATCGACACAGGCGGGGATCGAACCCGCGACCTCGGGTAAACGCCCCGACGCTCTGCCACTGAGCTACCGTGTCAATTGGCTGCCAGTGCGAAATTCTTCTATCCTTTATTTCTTTTACACGTTTAAGTAGTGTTTGCGTTTCCTCCCGCCTGTGTCGATTTCCTTTATTTATTCTTTAATTATTAGTGGCTGAGGAATTTATAATTCCTTAGCCCTGGCTACCCCTTCTAGGGAAATATAGCCGTGAGTTTATGTATGTTTATGTATGTATGTATGTGAGTGCCTTGTGTTACCTTGGCAGCCAAGTGAAAATGAGGTGGTCTTTAAATATAAACTCACATATTAATATCATCCGAAATGAAGAAACACTTATATTATTCTTTATTCAAAACGATTACCCTCAGTAGGGATTGAAGCCGTGACCTCCACGCCATAATAAACTAGATTCCTAGCCACTAAACCTATGCACCTCATGTTTTTACGTTACTGTCAAACTCAACATTAACGCACTTAGAACTCAAAAGGGTGGCAGAAAAATAAAAAATAAAATTTGGCAGTTGTAATTGAACCTCTTGACTTTATAAAAGACACATTTGACTCCAGATTCGGGATTTGTATCTATGCCTATCTGCATGACAGGCGGATGTTGTTCCCACTAAGCCATCATGATTGTCTAATAGTTTTACTGAAGTGATCTACGAAATTATGTTTGGACTTTCACCTTTCATCATGAACTTATTCTGCTCTTGTCGGTGTAAAATTTTCCAATCATATATTTTTAATGCCAGCTCCTTGATCTCTTGGTAAGACATGACGTCTACCTTTAATTTGATCTCGGTATGCTCTTTCTTAAATATGTATGACCTATATATATGTATGCCTTTTTGGTGCAAAAATAATATATTCTTGTGTTAAATGTACATACATACATATACTTTTATAATTGTATTTTTGTTTATACTTACTTACTTACTTATACTCACGCCCATTATTCCCATTGGGGTAGGCAGAGACTATCGATCGCCACTTAGTACGATCTTGACAAACCTCTCTTGCTTCCCTTACATTCATTATCCTTCTCATACATGCTCTTTTATTCTTGATGTTTTGTTTATGTTCCGAAGAAATGTTTTTCTTTCTTTCTTTCTATAATGGTAATGATTATTTCAGGTCGAGCTTCCCCAATTTTGGCCGCGACAGTACAAATGCCACCAACGGATCCGATGATGGTGCCTTACGATAAAATACAAAGTCAAGATGCATTTTGAATTTGATTTACATTAGATCGCGACCCATTTGTTTATAATTTAGATTATATTTTATTTAAAATAAACAGTGATGAAATAATTGTTTGCTTTAATTATGTTTTGGTTTTCCAATATGAAAATATACCAAAAAAGCTTCAGGTTTATGCTTTTTAGGAAGGACAGGTAGCGTATGTGTTTATTTCTTAGTTCCTAGAAGGGGTAGCCAGAGCTAAGGAATTAGAAATTCCTCAGCCACTTTTGGAAAATTTAGTGGGGAAAAGATGGTAAAGGTTGCTGGTGATGGGTCTCAAAAATCCCTTGAAAGCCCCAATACCGTTAGTCGCCTCTTACGTACACCCATCGGTAGAAACGGGGTAGTGCTATTCTAAGCCGACACTACACGGCGAATGATGATTCTTAGTCCAATGATGTAAATACTAAAATAGTGGCATCTGCATTACTATCCACATCACGCACACATTCCACATTCCATTCAATTATTATCTAGGTTATCTAAAAAATACTTCAGTTATACGTCATTACGCGCATATTTTTTTCTGTTTAACCCTTCTTTTTCTCAACTATTTTGAATTAAGAATCAGTGTTGTGTCGGTTTAGAATGTCACCATCCCATAATGACGTAATGCTATAGACAGCGATGTTATTTGCAAGTGCAACGGCTGTTGTAGATATTGCAAATGCAAATGTAAATCGATTAATCATTAATTATATAAATTATTGATTCGGTATAACTGACATAATTATTTTATTTTATTTTATTTTAATATCGTTGGGGGGCTTACAGCTAAATTTACAATCTATACTTATAATAAATCTGTAGAGAGGTCAATTCTGTACATGAAATATATTTTCAAAATAATCATCAGGTGGTGATTAGGGATCGATACTGATGCCGAAAATACAATCAGTAAATTTTTTGTCTGTCTGTCTGTCTGTCTGTCTGTCTGTCTGTCTGTCTGTCGGTTTGTATGTTCCTTATGGAAACAAAAACTGCTCGACGGATTTTAACGAAACTTGGTACAATTATTCTTCATACACCTGCGCAGGTTTTTGTATACTTTCCAGCAGAGTAGTAAAGGGGAATTTTGGGAAATTTTGGGAAAACGGGAGAAGTTACCCCATTTTTTAAGCTTCCGTCGCGTGTGCAGCCTCAATGGTTAAACTTACATAGAAATCATGTGTGACGAAAATATTCTTCATAAAATTATCTAAAAAAAAATCCTCAGCAGTTTATGTCTATCTTTTACGGTTGACTCACAATAACACGTGTAATTCCTGATAGCTTAGCAGTTCGGATCAATCTGATTATATTTGTTTACTCTTACGTTTGTAAACGTCTCACTCATCCCAAATTTAAAAAAGGTAACATTATTACCTATTCAATAAAAAAAGAATCATAGAAATCGGTAGAGAAACACCGAAACTATACATAAAATAAGCCATCGCGCCCGTGACCAAAACCGAATCGTTACTAATTTACATACAACACGTAATGATTTATTTTTTAGATTGTTATAAATACTTCATAGCGTAAAACCAAAATTTGCTATTAAACGGAAATACTGAACCGTTCACTAAAGCGCATTAAAAATCACCAAACTACAGTGTTTAGGGAGTGCTATAAATTTAATAAATTGAAAACATTGCGCTGAATTTCACAATGCTTGAGCAGTGACTAAAGAAAGAAACCTCAGATATTTAAAAAACAACGCTACCCGTGCGAAGCTGGGACGATCCACTAGTATAAAATAATAACATAGGCAGAAATAGGCCAATAACAAGCTCCCACATATGCATAAAAATAAAGAACATCGAAAACAACAGAGAAACAGAAGGCTTAACTAAAAAAGGAATTTAACTAATTAATTAATAAAACAACAGCAAGAAAAATGCACCGAAACAAATGATAAGATGAAGAAGAATGAAGATGAAGCAACCGCTAATTTGAAACACTAAATTTTTTTAAAAGAAAGAAAAAGTCATTTGCAAATGATCGCTTAATGTGAGCTATACTGTTATGGAATAGATCCAAAGTGAGTTTATCGTTATGATAATTAAATTCATTGCAAGATCTGATAAGATAGGCATTACGTCTGTAATTTGTTTTGGTTGGGGGGACATGAAGCAAATCATTGCTACGCAGTTTTTTTGAAGGAACTCTCAAGCAAATTTTACTGAGGAGTTCAGGACAATCAATATTACCTTGAGCAATCTTGGCTAGTAGACAGATATCTGCTATATTCCTACGCAAATGAAGAGGCAAAAGGTGTTGAGCGATGCAACGCTTATTATAATCTAAGTATGTAAGTTTAAATTTGAAAGTCAGAAAACGGGTCAACTTTTTTTGAATTCGTTCGATTCTATCAGAGTATACGCCATAACAGGGATTCCAAACTTGAGACGCATACTCAAGGTGACTGCGAACATAGGCACAATAAATAATTTTGACTGTTTTCATATTTTTAAAGTTCACAGATGATCGTATAACAAACCCAAGAGCTTTATATGCTCTATTAACAATATGATCGACATGTAAATCAAATAATAATTTGCTATCATGAATGACGCCTAAATCTTTGGTATGAGTTAATTTTTCTAAATTTTGACCTTTAATTTGGTAATTAAATGAATTAATACTACGTTTACGTGAAAAATTAATAAAGAAACATTTAGAGACATTAAGGTCGAGTTTGTTACGAAGGCAATAGTCATCAAGTCTGCTAATGTCCTCTTGTAATAGAGAAGCATCCTCAGAATTATTGACTGCTTTGAATATTTTCATGTCATCTGCAAACAATAGATATTTGGAATATAGAAAACATGATCCGATATCCTTAATGAAAATAACAAATAGCAAAGGGCCTAATAGTGAGCCTTGGGGGACACCGGATGATATTTCCACCCATGAGGAAGTATAGCCGGATAGAACCACTGCCTGCGATCTGTTTTGAACGTATGAAGAAAACCATCTAAAGAGGTCTCCGCGAATTCCCAGGGAGTGCAGTTTCGATAGTAGAATACAATGATCGATACGATCGAAAGCTTTACTGTAATCTGTATAGACTACATCAACTTGCTTGCCTTCACTCATGTTCTCGGTCACAAACTCATTGAAAACAAGAAGATTTGAGACTATTGAGCGACCCTTGAGGAAGCCATGTTGATGTTGATCAAAAGAACATTTCAGGCAGTCATACACTGTATCATACACAATACGTTCCAGGACTTTAGCAAGTAAGCACAGCTTGGAAACAGGCCTATAATTTTCAACACAGTTTTTGGCACCTTTCTTATGAATAGGTGTTATGTAGGCCTTCTTCCATATCTTAGGCACTGTGCCTTCATCTAAGGATCTTCTAAATAAAATCGTGACTGGAACGGTTAGCTCTTCCGCACAGTTAACTATATATATCGCCGATAAAGAGTCAGGTCCAGCTGATTTGTTCAAGTCTAAAGACTTAAGTAATTTAAATACTCGGTCCGAGCTAACAAAAATAGAGGAAATATCACTAACAGAATCAACAGCATCAGATCTAGAATTGCTAATTTGCGGTTCATCTACCGGCTTTAAAAACGTGGAACCAAAGTACGAGGAAAATAGTTCACTGATACCAACACCAGTATCCCTCGTTTCATTACAGTAAGACATACAGGCCGGAAAGGATCCACTTTTACGTTTACTTGCCATAAACGTCCAAAAAAATTTGGGATTCTTTATTATGGCCTCCTCAATTTGATCAATGTATTGGTCATAACACTTATTTTCTACTTCTTTAGCCCTGTCACGCAGCATATGAAAGGTATGTTCATCAGATTTTCTGCCATATATTTTAAATTTAGTGTGATATTTAAACTTTTCTTTAATAACTTTAATAAGTGCAGAACTATACCACGGCGGATATCTAGAGTCTTTAACTTTACGCAATGGGATAAATTGTTCCCTGAGCTGGAATAAACGGGTATAAAATTCATTTACCGCATCATCTAAACTATTATGTTTAATGAATTAATCTTATAACCTTAATATTATGTGTTCTTATCAAATTGCAAGATTACCTATGTTACCATGTCAGTATTGTTAATATCCTAAATAAATCAACTTGTGCTTAAACTGCACCAAAATAATCTTATCAAATGGATGGCAGTATGACGCATTCTTTGTGGCAAAACAATGTGTTGTATTGGAGAGCAATAATTTTGTACGGATCACGATATATTTTGAGTCATTCGGTAATACTAACATAGACATCCATAAAAATGTACATACATACGATCTTAATAAAACCGACCAAGTGCGAGTCGGTCTCGCGCATGAAGGGTTCCGTACTATCATCTATACTTATAATAAATCTGTAGAGAGGTCAATTCTGTACATGAAATATATTTTCAAAATAACTATCAGGGGGTGATTAGTGATCGATACTGATGCCAAAAATGCAATCAGTAAAATTTTTGTCTGTCTGTCTGTCTGTCTGTCTGTCTGTCTGTCTGTCTGTCTGTCTGTCTGTCGGTTTGTATGTTCCTTATGGAAACAAAAACTACTCGACGGATTTTAACGAAACTTGGTACAATTATTCTTCATACTCCTGGGCAGGTTTTTGTATACTTTCCAGCAGAGTAGTTAAGGGGAATTTTGGGAAATTTTGGGAAAACGGGAGAAGTTACTACATTTTTTAAGCTTCCGTCGCGTGTGCAGCCTTAATGGTTAAACTTACATAGAAATCATGTATGACGGAAATATTCTTCATAAAATTATCTAAAAAAAAATCCTCAACAGTTTATGTCTATCTTTTACGGTTGACTCACAATAACACGTGTAATTCCTGATAGCTTAGCAGTTCGGAACATTCTGATCATATTTGTTTACTCTTACGTTTGTAAACCTCTCACTCATCCCTAATTTAAAAAAGGTAACATTATAACCTATTCAATAAAAAAAGAATCATAGAAATCGGTAGAGAAACACCGAAATTATACATAAAATAAGCCATCGCGCCCGTGACCAAAACCGAATCGTTACTAATTTACATATAACATACTAGATGGCGACAGTAGTTGCATCCTACAACACGTAATGATTTATTTTTTAGATTGTTATAAATACTTCATAGCGTTTTATTCCATAATTTGCTATTAAATGGAAATACTGAACCGTTCATTAAAGCGCATTAAAAATCACCAAACTACACTGTTTAGGGAGTGCTATAAATTTAATAAATTGAAAACATTGCACTGAATTTCACAATGCTTGAGCAGTGACTAAAGAAAGAAACCTCAGATATTTAAAATACAACGCTACCCGTGCGAAGCTGGGACGATCCACTAGTCTATAATATACAATCACGTTTGTTGAAATGAAAGTAAGTACTGATTTGTAAAATATTTTGAGGGCTGGATACGCTCCTGCTTACACTTACCAGCCAGTCCTTTACAATTGCAGATATTTATAAAATGGAAGACCGTATAATATGCTATTTACTTGTATTATTATGATAATGAAAATCTGGAGAATAATTAATTATGTCCGTGGGCGAGTGGAGAGGTTTTGGGTCCTGAGGTCGCGGGTACAAATCCCGCTTAGGACAACATTATTTTATGTGATGAACATAAATTATTGTTTCCAGTCTTCGATGCCATTTATATGTAAGTTTATTATAAAATATTAGTTACATTGTCGAGTCGATAAATAAATATAAAAAGGCAGGCGTCCGTAGTGTAAAAGAGCAAGTATGGAAAGATTGATGAATGTAGACGAAGCGCGAGAGGTGCGCCAGGATTGCACAAAGTGGCGATCAGTAGTCTCTGCCTAACCCAATGGAAACGAATTCACAGACGGATATGCGTCAATATAACTTAAACACACCACCACCAGAATTGACACCTAAATTAATAGTTTTGGTAGTTTATATTGGTGTCACAATCTTGCTGTTGCTACGGGTTTGAAGTCGAGTTGGATTCCACCGTCATTCTCAAGGTCAGCCCTACCTATCCCAATAAATTATCTAGATTTTATAAAAGCCAAACGTATCCTGGTTTATATCAAATTTAGAACGTTTTTGATAACGTTCAAAATGAAATATTTATTTAATAAATTTATTGCCATCAGATACCGCGTAATTTAAGTAATAAAACTTGTCGATATCAACTGGATAACAGATTATTAATAAATACAAATTGCATTTTGCCGAACTGAAAGTCAACTTATGGATTAATATCATGATAAGATTGGGAGAATTTTGAGGGGGGTTATTAACTTAATCGGATGTAGGAGTATAATATTTTCAGTTCGTTTTCGATTTTCGTGTTATAGTTTTCTTATTGTTGTGGGTGAGTTCCCTTACTGTGTTGCTTAGCTGTTATTGAAACTAAAACTTTTGTGAAGGCAGATTTTAATAGAATTGTCTATAATTTTCGCTCATAATTTTTCAGGAACACATCACGTAATTCAGCCACCACGATGTCTCTCGATCAGGTTAGTACAGTGCTTCAATGTTTTTTTTCAAAACACTTAGTATTTTTTTTTAAATTAAGGAATTATATCTTCAACGGGATCCATTGGTTAAAGATTTTACCGTCAATCTCAAATGCCTTCTAGCAAATGAGTATTACGTACGATAAATAAGCTAAGTAAGTCACTTCTTATTCCGTATTCTTTGGACCACGTCGTTTAATTCCACAGTTAATTACTTCAGAAGAACTGCAACCACGGGAGTAAACGCAGAAATGAGATATGAATCCATGCTTTTAACATTCGATGCGGAAATGTTTATCATTGCGCCTTAAAGTAAAGACACCATTAAACTAAAATCGCTCCTGATACTCCTATGTTGATTAGTAATTAGGAAGCAGTATGCATAAAATTTATCAAATGACGTATTTTGTGGTGACGGCTTGGGATAACACTATCCAATTTCTTCCCGCGAGTGACTATGAGGAAGGCTTCTGGGACTTTTAATTTATTGTTGGGCGATGTGGGTGGAAGGAAAAATCCGATGTTTTACCATCATCTCTCATGGTTATAGATAGATAGAGTAATTTCCTACGAAAAAAAATAAACGATCAGTTTGCTCGAAAATTTTTATTTCAGTAATACAATGTAATGAGAACATTGGTTTCTGATGTTAATAAATAAAACCAACATAATAATATTAATCATTTTTTTCAGGCTAGCAGCCGATATTTAGCCATTACATACAACATAAAACATAAAATAAAAACTATAAAATACAAATAAATTTAAATTAGAAAAACATTTCAATTAAAAACAATGTCACAAAGAATAAAAAATAAACTATAAATTACCTACTACTACAAAACACTACACTACTATAAAACATAAACTACCCGTTAAAACGGAACACAACGCCTCGGAACTAAGAATTATTGAATTTGCAAACTTAGAGAGGAAAAGGAGGTGAAATTTAATTATGAAAAACACCCAATACACTCCAGAAAAATAGAGTAGAAAATATTTTAATCTTTCACTCACACCGCGCAGCCTTAACTATTCTCCATTAATCTATTTTCAGGAATTCAAGACAGTCGCCGACTCCGTAAAGAACTGGAAGAAGAAGCCGGTGGACAGTGAGAACCTCGCGCTCTACTCTCTTTACAAACAAGCCACCGTTGGAGATGTCAACATCAGTAAGTTGCTACTTTGAAAGTATTTACATACATACATATACTCACGGCTATAAATCCCAAGAAGGGGTAGCCAGAGCTAAGGAGTTAGAAATTCCTCAGCCACTTTTGGAAATGTGAGTGGGGAAAAGATGGTAAAAATAAAGGTTGTTGGTTATGGGTCTCCAACCGCATCGCCCAAAAATCCCTTTAAAGCCCCAATACCGTTAGTCACCTTTTACGTACACCCACCGGAAGAAATGGGGTAGTGCTATTCTAAGCCGACACTACACAGCAAAGTATTTATAACTGATAAACGTTTTAAAGGCTTTTTCAGTGGTGGATCCTGGGGACACCTGCCTCCACCGTGACGGCCCTTGTGCCCCCTTCTCCCCAAAATGAATATTAAACCTTTGTGCCTCTCCAAAAATAAATCCGCCCAAAATGCAACGTTAGAAATCGCCCTAGAATAAGCGTTAGCGCGTAAGAAGAAACGTTAAGGAATACTAACGCCATCAGTGCCCATTAGGGTAGACAGTCCAGCATTGGACGTTTTTTAGCCGATGAAGAAGAGGATGAGCGTAGGCAGAAATATATCTACGCATTTTTGTATGATCCTCTCCTCGTTATTCAAAAACGGGAAGATAGCTTCAATGTTTTCACGACTTTAATTTCATTTAAAATTGTTTGCAAACGCATACTTTACTTATATACTTCTCGTAGCGTAGTCTAAGAAATTCTTTGGAAATACAGTTACATAATGCGAAGTGGTTTTTCAAGGAGAATGAGTAAAATTAATCCAGAGAAAATCAACGGTGTCTGCTAATTTTTTTTAAATAAAGGCTTATAAATTTGTAAAATTAATGACCGGAACAGGATAATAAAAATATATATGGTTTTAATTTAAAGCCCCGATTGAAGTCGCAGTGTGTACATTTATTTCTGCTATAATTGGCTAGATTTGGTAACGCAGCAAAGTTTCTAATTAATGACTACAGAAAGACGTAACTCGGCAATAAAATCTCTCCAAAGCAACATATTGTTAGGTATTTCAAATCTAGGAACCCATTAGGAACCTTATATTGTTTTTTTATAGATAGGTCTGATTTATTTGTTACTAGCTGATCCGACAGACTTCGTACTGAAAAATAAAGAATAAATAAAGGAAAGAAAAATTTCGACACAGGCGGGACAACAAAAAGATTTAAATTATGTGATAGTTAGGTGTTTTCAACATTTGCATTCTATCTGAAAAGATAGACAAGTGGCCTTCCGAATTAGTAAAAAATTCGGAGGTAGGAAACGCAAACACTACTAAAACGTGTAAAAAGAAATAAAGGATAGAAGAATTTCGCGCTGGCAGCCATTGACACGGTAGCTCAATTGGCAAGAGCGACGGGGGCGTATACCCGAGGTCGCGGGTTCGAATCCCGCCTGTGTCGAAATTTTTCTTTCCTTTATTTATTCTTTACTAGTGGATCGTCCCAGCTTCGCACGGGTAGCGTTGTTTTTTTAAATATCTGAGGTTTCTTTCTTCAGTCACTGCTCAAGCATTGTGAAATTCAGCGCAATGTTTTCAATTTATTAAATTTATAGCACTCCCTAAACAGTGTAGTTTTATAATTTTAAATGCGCTTTGATGAACGGTTCAGTATTTCCGTTTAATAGCAAATTTTGGAATAAAACGCTATGAAGTATTTATACTAAACAATAAATCATTACGTGATGTAGGATGCAACTACTGGCGCCATCTAGTATGTTATATGTAAATTAGTAAAGATTTGGTTTTGATCACGGGCGCGATGGCTTATTTTATGTATAATTTCGGTGTTTGTCTGCCGATTTCTATGATTCTTTTTTTATTAAATAGGTAATAATGTTACCTTTTCTAAATTAGGGATGAGTGAGAGGTTTACAAACGTAAGAGTAAACAAATATAATCAGAATGTTCCGAACTACTAAGCTATCAGGAATTACACGTGTTATTGTGAGTCAACCGTAAAAGATAGACATAAACTGCTGAGGATTTTTTTTTAGATAATTTTATGAAGAATATTTCCGTCACACATGATTTCTATGTAAGTTTAACCATTGAGGCTGCACACGTGAAAGTAGTTTAAAAAATGGAGTAACTTCTCCCGTTTTCCCAAAATTTCCCAAAATTCCCCTTTACTACTCTGCTGGAAAGTATACAAAAACCTGCGCAGGTGTATGAAGAATAATTGTACCAAGTTTCGTTAAAATCCGTCGAGTAGTTTTTGTTTCCATAAGGAACATACAAACCGACAGACAGACAGACAGACAGACAGACAGACAGACAGACAAAAATTTTACTGATTGCATTTTTGGCATCAGTATCGATCCCTAATCACCACCTGATGATTATTTTGAAAATATATTTCATGTACAGAATTGACCTCTCTACAGATTTATTATAAGTATAGATTTATTAGTAACTAGTGGATCGGCCCAGCTTCGCACGGGTAGCGTTGTTTTTTTAAATATCTGAGGTTTCTTTCTTCAGTCACTGCTCAAGCATTGTGAAATTCAGCGTAATGTTTTCAATTTATTAAATTTATAGCACTCCCATAACAGTTTAGTTTGGTGATTTTGAATGCGCTTTAATGAACGGTTCAGTATTTCCGTTTAATAGCAAATTTTGGAATAAAACGCCATGAAGTATTTATAACAATCTAAAAAATAAATCATTACGTTATGTAGGATGCAACTACTGGCGCCATCTAGTATGTTATATGTAAATTAGTAAAGATTTGGTTTCGATCACGGGCGTGATGGCTTATTTTATGTATAATTTCGGTGTTTGTCTACCGATTTCTATGATTCTTTTTTTGTTGAATAGGTAATAATGTTACCTTTTTTAAATTAGGAATGAGTGAGAGGTTTACAAACGTAAGAGTAAACAAATATAATCAGTATGTTCCGAACTGCTAAGCTATCAGGAATTACACGTGTTATTGTGAGTCAACCATAAAAGATAGACATATACTGTTGAGGATCTTTTTTAGATAATTTTATGAAGAATATTTCCGCCACACATGATTTCTATGTAAGTTTAACCATTAAGGCTGCACACGCGACGGAAGCTTAAAAAATGGAGTAACTTCTCCCGTTTTCCCCAAATTTCCCGAAATTCCCCTTTACTTCTCTGCTGGAAAGTATACAAAAACCTGCGCAGAAGTATGAAGAATAATTGTACCAAGTTTCGTTAAAATCCGTCGAGTAGTTTTTGTTTCCATAAGGAACATACAAACCGACAGACAGACAGACAGACAGACAGACAGACAGACAGACAGACAGACAAAAATTTTACTGATTGCATTTTTGGCATCAGTATCGATCCCTAATCACCACCTGATACTTATTTTGAAAATATATTTCATGTACAGAATTGACCTCTCTACAGATTTATTATAAGTATAGATAATCCCCACATGAGGTTTTCATGAACAAAAAGATTTAAATTCGTACTGAAAATTTGCTTATGCTAAACTTTAGGCGTTTTTTCCGGTACTCTGAGTTCAATCAAGTGTTCGGTAATTCGGTCTTAATCTAGCATTCTGCTCAATTTCATTCACGTACATTCTGTAATTGAGAAGTCTTTTTACTTCAAACACACAGACATCTAAACTTTCACATTTATAATATTAATAGGATCTACAATGATAAGTTCATTATTAGCTGTACCCGACCACTAGATTTTCAGAACAGGACTGATTTCTGAAACCAATTGGAAAAGCCTGGTAATTTAAGTACATTCAGTACTTTTTTAAATTACTCATGAGTCAAGCTTGAACTTGAGGCAAAAAAGATATGTTGTTCTAAGTGTTAGATGTTATTTTTATATTCTACAATATCCTTATCCTTCCGCCTCTTCGAATTAACCCTCCGATAAATTGCCTCCTAGCATAGTTAAGACAAACCGACGACATAAAATCTTTGTGGTAGGCGAGGTGTAAGTGTGGTCTTAACAATGCCGTAATCACAATTTCAAGACTATTAAAAATAAACGTTACCCTATACAGTCAGATAAAAAATTAGACTATGTGTTCAATCAACAAACAATTTTGTACTAATTAAATAAATTAAAGAAATTTCGACACCAGCAGGACTCGAACCCGCGACCTCCCGGTCTAGCCCCGGTCGCTCCGCCAACTGAGCTATGGTGCTAATGCGAAGTGCCCACTGATGCGAAATTCGAGTTCTTAATTGATTAACAAAATAATCCCCACACGAGGTTTCATGCACAACAAAGTCTAATTAATTTTTTTTGTGTACTCATACTAATAATCAATGTTTTTTTCACTTTTCAGGTGAACCCAGTGGTTTAGTTGAGAAGGCAAAATACAAGGCTTGGGTTGGGCGTAAAGGAATCTCGCAAGATGATGCCAAACAACAATACATCAACCTGGCGAAGGAATGGGCTGCCAAATACGCTTAGGCTATTATAATCTTTATAATAGAACTATTAAATTATTGCAAATTTTCATTTAAATAACCACCTTGAATAAATGTATAAGTTATTATTTGGTTGCATTAAAAAACCATGTCCTTTGATCTAAAGAAACTAAGAATGTACATTGTTGACAATTTTATTTTTAAATTCTTCTAATCGTTAAATAAATAAATATAAGTAATATATAATTAGAATGCTTTTGTTCATGAAAACCTCATGTGGGGATTATTTATAATAAATAAAGGATAAACAAAGGAAAGAAAAAAATCGACACCAGCAATTAATAACACTTATTAAAAAAGTTTAAAAGAAACAAATGTAAGAACAATTTAAAACAACAATAGTTTGACCTCTAATATTTTTTCAAGGGTATACGCCACAGAGAATCTTTGAATGTCCATCACATAAATAAATAAAATGTCAAATTAACTTATTTGTTATTCTGATACTATACTTTATAAACTTATATACATGATCCAGTTTCAATATCCTATTTTGGTAAAGTGAAAATATTATTTATTATTTAATCTATAGGTACTTATAATAAATCTGTAGAGAGGTCAATTCTGTACATGAAATATATTTTCAAAATAACTATCAGGGGGTGATTAGTGATCGATTCTGATGCCAAAAATGCAATCAGTAAAATTTTTGTCTGTCTTTCTGTCTGTCTGTCTGTCTGTCTGTCGGTTTGTATGTTCCTTATGGAAACAAAAACTACTCGACGGATTTTAACGAAACTTGGTACAATTATTCTCCATACTCCTGGGCAGGTTTTTGTATACTTTCCAGCAGAGTAGTAAAGGGGAATTTTGGGATATTTAGGGAAAACGGGAGAAATTACTACATTTTTTAAGCTTCCGTCGCGTGTGCAGCCTTAATGGTTAAACTTACATAGAAATCATGTATGACGGAAATATTCTTCATAAAATGATCTAAAAAAAATCCGTAACAGTTTATGTCTATCTTTTACGGTTGACTCACAATAACACGTGTAATTCCTGATAGCTTAGCAGTTCGGAACATTCTGATTATATTTGTTTACTCTTACGTTTGTAAACCTCTCACTCATCCCTAATTTAAAAAAGGTAACATTATTACCTATTCAATTAAAAAAAGAATCATAGAAATCGGTAGAGAAACACCGAAATTATACATAAAATAAGCCATCGCGCCCGTGACCAAAACCGAATCGTTACTAATTTACATATAACATACTAGATGGCGCCAGTAGTTGCATCCTACAACACGTAATGATTTATTTTTTAGATTGTTATAAATACTTCATAGCGTTTTATTCCATAATTTGCTATTAAACGGAAATACTGAACCGTTCATTAAAGCGCATTAAAAATCACCAAACTACACTGTTTAGGGAGTGCTATAAATTTAATAAATTGAAAACATTGCGCTGAATTTCACAATGCTTGAGCAGTGACTAAAGAAAGAAACCTCAGATATTTAAAATAAAACGCTACCCGTGCGAAGCTGGGACGATCCACTATGATATAATAAATTCGATCTGATTTGTTTAGTACGCTGATAGCATTATAGCGCTACAATCAATTTTGATTAGAAAAGGAATTTATGAGTTTTGAGAAATCAAACCTGCGATTTTAAACATACCCTTTTCAAATTGATAAAAGACATCAAACTTAACAACTTTGCCTATGGAATGCTTATCTAAAATATTGTTATTTTTAAAGTAATTAATAAGTGTCATTGCCTAAATCAAACTGAGAAATTATGGTGAGTTTCTTAGCCTAAGTTAAAATAAGAATAAAATACATATGGTCAAATCAATGAAGTGCAACTGGCATAGGCCTCCCGACCGATGCGAGAGTTCGCACTGCTTAACATAAGCCTCCGGCTTGGTCACCTTGTTAGGGCTCCTTTGTCCCTCTATCCGACTAGCTTAGGTACACTCCTTAGCCCCGCCAGGGTGGCCCTCCACTGCCTGGCACACATAAAGTCATGGTGTGGTGAAGCCGCACAGGCCACAGGGCCAGGAGCAACCAAACCTTTCGAAAAAAAAGGATTTTCGTAGTTGGTCAACGCTTAGCTGTTATAAGAATCTGCACTATGGACTTAACAAATAAATTACATACATTTTCATATATAATCCAAGATATAAAAATATTTTTTTACAAAAAGAAAACCAACTTCATAATTGGAAAATCAACCGAAAATAAACAATCTAGTACTAAAAAGTACGAAATAAGTTTTTTAATTGAATATGAGTACTGTGATTAATACCTTAGCAATTTCTTTATCCACACGCGTCAGTTCAACCTACCTATAAATATTAAAATTCTCTTAAATTAATTTGTGAGCCGGTGCTAGCCTGCGTGATGAGTTGATGACTGATGATTGATAATAATAAGTGTGTATTTCGCACTTCATATACCTGTACAATGTAGGATACCTTGTAGTTGTAGGGTAAATTGATTTTTGTACGTATTACCATTTAAAACGATAGGCGATAAATGTATATTGTTTAAATTGTAATAATCAGAGATAGATAGTAGGGTGAATTTACTTTTGATTGACTGGCACCGACTCAAAAATTAGTTTAATAGAGTTTAATATTTAGGTAGGTTGAACTGACGCGTGCGGAATAAAGAAATTGCTAAGGTATTAATCACAGTATTCATATTCAATTAAAAACTTATTTCGTACTTTTTAGTACTAGATTGTTTATTTTCGGTTGTTTTTCCAACTATGAAGTCGGTTTTCTTTTTTAACCGACTTCAAAAAAAGGAGTGTTCTCAATTCGACCGGTATATTTCTTTTTTTTTATGTTTGTTCGCCGATTACTTTGCCATTTATGAACCGATTTTGATTATTATTTTTTTATTCGAAAGAAGATACTCCCGGATTGGTACCATGATGAGGATATCAGGGTCTGATGATGGGATCCTGGAGAAATCAAGGGGAACCCTCAAATTTTATGGGCAAATGTACCGCGTTTTACATATTTTCTGAACTGATATTGGCATTTGCTTCTGAAAATCATATTGTTATGCTGCTGAGCTGATGATAGAAGGTGTGGATCCTCAATCACTAGGTATTAGGAAACAGTTCTTTCCACATTCTATATAGATTTATCTCGTACTCCTCTTCGTAGCTTTTATGAAGAGAAGTACAGGTTCACTAAACATTTCTTTTGTTATGTTATTGTTACCGAGAAAGTACCATGAGACCAGGATCTGATGATGGCATCCCAGGAAATCGAGGGGACTGTCGAAACTCACAATTATGTGACAGTATATTTGTTCAAAACGCCGATAGGTCTGCCCTGTATAACGTGAGAACACTGCCTAATAAATAGTGGGTACTCTGAACAACAGGTGACAATGTCACGTGATATTCAGAAGTATTACTACCTCTGCTAACCCCTTCAGGGATATTCGGCGTGAGCGTTTGAGTCTTTCTTGAGATGTAGAATTGAAGACCATCGCCTTTCGAAGGATTTTAAGAACAATGTAATGTTACATATGGTTGAGCCTATTTAATATCGTACTATAATAGAAATACCGCAAAATACGAAGAATAATACAGTAACTGTCGCTTCCTCATCCGAGAGGCATCTTTGCCAGGTCTAACCATCTCTAAAACTCGTAAAATAAAATAATTTTTAACAAAAAGAAAACCGACTTCATAGAAAAACAACCGAAAATAAACAATCTAGTACTAAAAAGTACGAAATAAGTTTTTTTAATTGAATATGAGTACTGTGATTGATACCTTAGCAATTTCTTTATTCCACACGCGTCAGTTCAACCTACCTAAATATTACAATTCTCTTAAATTAATTTTTGAGTCGGTGCCAGACAAACAAAAGTAAATTCACCCTGCTATCTATCTCTGATTATTACAATCTCAACAATATGTATCTATCGCCTAACGTTTTAAATGATAATACGTACAAAAATCAATTTACCCTACAACTACAAGGTACCCTACATTTTACATGTATATGAAGTGCGAAATACACACTTCTTATTATCAATTATCATCGAGGCTGGCACCGGCTCACAAATTAATTTAAGAGAATTGTAATATTTAGGTAGGTTGAACTGACGCGTGTGGAATAAAGGAATTGCTAAGGTATCAATCACAGCACAGTACTCATATTCAATTAAAAAAACTTATTTCGTACTTTTTAGTACTAGATTGTTTATTTTCGGTTGTTTTTCTATGAAGTCGGTTTTCTTTTTGTTAAAAATTATTTTTGTTAAAAATTATTTTATTTTACGAGTTTTAGAGATGGGTAGACCTGGCAAAGATGCCTCTCGGATGAGGAAGCGACGGTTATTGTATTATTCTTCGTATTTCTGGTATTTCTATTATAGTACGATATTAAATAGGCTCAACCATATGTAACATTACATTGTTCTTAAAATTCTTCGAAAGGCGATGGTCTACAATTCTACATCTTGACTCAAAGAAGACTCAAACGTTCACGCCAAATATCCCCGGAGGGGTAAGCAGAGGTAGTAACAATTCTGAATATCACGTGACATTGTCACCTGTTATTCAGAGTACGCACGATTTGCTTGGACAGTGTTCTCACGTTTTACAGGGCAGACCTTTCGGCGTTTTAAACAAATACACTGTCACATGATTGTGAGTTTCGACAGTCCCCTCGATTTCCTGGGATGCCATCATCAGATCCTGGTCTCATGGTGCTTTCTCGGTAACAATAACATAACAAAAGAAATGTTTAGTGAACCTGTAATTCTCTTCATAAAAGCTACGAAGCGGAGTATAAATCTATATAGAATGTTGAAAGAACTGTTTCCGAACTCCTAGTGATTGAGGACCCACACCTTCCATCATCAGCTCAGCAGCATAACAATATGATTTTCAGAATCAAATGCCAATATAAGTTCAGAAAATATGTAAAACGCGGTACATTCGGCTATAAAATTTGAGGGTTCCCCTCGATTTCTCCAGGATCCCATGATCAGATCCTGATATCCTCATCATGGTACCAATCCAGGAGTATCTTCTTTCGAATATAATAATAATAATCAAAATCGGTTCATAAATGGCGAAGTAATCGGCGAACAAACATAAAAAAAAACGGTCGAATTGAGAACACTCCTTTTTTTTGAACATAAACATATAACATAAACGTTCACGCCGTTTATCCCCGAAGGGGTTGGCAGAGGTACCAATACTTCTGAACTCAAATGGCAGCTCCATCTAGTGTCCAGAGAAGGTACCCACGTTTTGCTTAGACAGTCGGTTAAAAATATACGATCGAATTGAGAACACTTCTTTTTTTGAAGAAAGACTGATCCTAGAAACACAATTCGGTATGCAAAGTTTTTTTTGGTATTTATTAAATATTTTTATTCGATAGCAAACACGAAAATAAAAAACTGTTTTGAATATTTTTCATTTAAAATGAGTAATTGCAAAGTGCTTTCGAGTCGCGCACCGTTGGGCTTTAGTTTTTAATTTTAAGTGACGAGGCTATTAGCTTATTTTTTATATTAGTTAAGTTTAGATTTAAGTGACTTTTTTATTATATAATTTATATTTCTATAAGTAGGTTAAGTTGACATGAAATTGTATTATTTTATTATAGAACTAGCTGACCCCACAGACTTCGTACTGTCAAAAGTGTAGACTTTCACGTCGTCAATCTGGAATATTTAACTGACCCGTTGAGGGTCTCATGAAAAAGGTCTTTTTCAAAGTGTTCTCAAACATTTTTTCACTTTATAAATTTTAAGTTTATAAGTATAGTAGTTTCGGCTGAGCATTGATTCTTAGTTAGTCAGTTTGGCCATTGTTTCTGAAAATTTATTGATCTCTTAATTTTTCTGGGATAATAAGTGTCCTATTGTGTTAATTGGGATCATTATCTGGCTTCCTGTAACTTTTATTTTAAACACATTCTATGAATTAGTCTTTATTTAGCTACAAACACACAAACATCCAAATATCTAAACTTTCACATTTATAATATTAATAGGATAAGGCTTAAACATAAGCTTCTCGCGCAGGTGACGTCGCTCGCCGGCCAGCGCAGCGTCTTGTCTTGCGCTTCATGCACGCGTGTAAATTTTGTTACGGAGTAATTTTAAAATTGTATTATCTTCTAAGATGTTTATTTAAATTAAGTGACGTCAAGGACAATTTTGTTCTCAGTTAAATACTCTTAATCAACAACATATTTATTTGGATAAGGATTAATATCATGTTGATGAAACATTATGGCAATAATGCATTAAATTCGACCAAATTTGTTTACCATAAAAATGGTTATAGTAAGTGAATCTTAAAAGTTAGACATATACTGTCGCGGACATTTTTTTAGATCATTTAAAGAGAAACAATTCTTTAATACATTTTTTTGGGCAACTTAAACCGTTTACGCAGCGCACACAACGGAAGCCTTAAAGTATGAATAATTATCCCCGTTTTTGCAACATTATTCGCCGATAGTTTGCTCCTGTTGGTAGCGGCGTGATGATATATAGCCTAAAACCTTCCTCAATAAATGGACTATCCAACACAAAAAGAATTTTTCAATTTGATTGGGTAGTTCCTGAGATCCTAGCGTTCAAACAAACAAACTCTTCAGCTTTATAATATAAGTATAGATTGAATATTGCAAAGTTATGATTTTTTAAAGATTGTTCAACTTGTGTACTTAATGACGTCATCGACCGAAAATATCACGTAGCGACATGCAAATAAAGCGAAATGTTTAGTAAAAATGTTGCTAATTGCAAAATATTTCACGAATTTGTGATCCCAAATGAAATTATTACGATATACTAAACAAACCTATGATTTTCGATGTTTTATTAATGTCTTTGACATAACGCTGAAGGTCAAATACTGTTACAGTTTTTTGCTAAAATAACGGTCATCTTAGCTCTGTTTGATTTAATTTCAAGAAAATATGTTTTAAAAACATAATATCTCGAAATGGTTTCGTAATCAGCACCACTTTTGTAAAACTTTGCATACCGAATTGGCCTAGACTTCGTTTTTAAAACATACCCTTTTTATGTTTTAAATAGATAAAAGACATCAAACTTAACCACTTTGCCTACGGAATGATTAATTAAGTGTCAAAAATATTGTAATTTTTAAAATAATTTAAGGAAAAAAAAAAACTGTCAAGCGCTCGGAAAATTTGATTATGATTTTCTGAAAAATAATCAAGAAAACGAATATTTTCAGCAGTAAATCATACTAAATGAACGGAAAATAACTTTTTTGCAATCAAACGGCCAGATTGGATTCGATTGTCCGGCGGATGGTGATTAGACAACACGTGTTATCTGTTTGATTAAATTTATTCGCTCATCTAGTTCATTCATTGCTGTAATATAGTTTATCTGTAGTTGTTGATTATTTTACATTTAGCTTGTAAATATAATGAGTATTGATTCACCTAGTCCCCCTCGCCCTCCAGATCCTCCTCCTGAGGAGATGGATATATATAGCTCGCCTCCTGTATTTTCAAGTGAAGCTCGTAAACGTCCATTTTCAATTAATAATGACAATATAATTTCAAAAAAGATTATTGTGAATTCTGAGGTGGCTTCCGCTTCCATCCAAACGGTTTATGTGGATGAAGCGTTTGCCAATGGGTTAAAGGAGTACACCAATGATGATAAGGGTCCCTTTATTGTTCATGTTTTTCGCGAAGAGCCTGACCCAGCAGCTGGGTTATCTATCAGACCTTTAAAATTTGGTCAATTCTTACATAAATCGAACCTGACCAAAAATATTATTAAAGATGGTTTGAAAAAGATTGGAAGAAACCGTATTTCGGTTGAATTTAACTCTGCTTTAGCTGCTAACGATTTTGCATCTTGCCAACTCATTTCCTTAGCCAAATTCAAATGCTCTATTCCAACTTATAATGTTTCTCGAATGGGCATAATAAAAGGGGTCCCCGTTGATTGGTCAATGGAAGAATTAGTGAACTCCATTGAGCTTCCAAATAATTGTGGAAAAATTCTCAAAGCTCGCAGACTCAGCCGAAAATCTCTTGATGATGCTAATTCACCTAAATGGCTACCAACTCAATCGGTGGTTTTGACATTCCAAGGTCAAAATCTCCCCCAGTATATATATTCTTATAATAATTCTCTTCGAGTGGAGACTTATCTCCTCCCAACCATTCAGTGTCTTAACTGCTGCAGATTTGGACATGTTCAAAATCAATGCCGTTCTAAATCTAGGTGTTATAAATGTTCACAATGGCTGTAATTGTGACATTACTATTGAAAACTCGACTTGCTTATTCTGTTCAGGTAAACACTTCGCTACTGATAAACGTTGTCCGGAATTTTCCCGACAAAAATCAATAAAATTGGTAATGTCTCAGGACTCTATATCATACTCAGATGCCTCTTCTCGTTTTCCTCCTGTAAGACGTTCTTACGCTGACGTGGCCTCTGAACTATTTACTGCCCCAAATCAATTTAATTATTCACATTCTTCTACTTCTCCAGTCCAACAACCAGTTTCGTATAAAAAAACTATATATAAGTCTCCAAAACCTCATACATACTCTGGTAAAGGTTATGACAGAATTGCTCATTCTGAAATTATCAGACCAGAACCTTCATCACTTCAAAATGGGTGCGCTCTTTTGGCGTCTCGGCATGATTCTATTTCTCCAAATGATAATTTAATTGAACTTTTGGCTTCGGCCCTTATAAATATCATATCAAAATATAATGACTGTTTACCGGAAAACGTTGCTGCTTTACTGAATAAACTTAACCTCTGTATCAACAATAATGGCCAAACTAACCATTCTTCAATGGAACTGCCAGAGTGTTAGAGCTAAAAAATCCGAACTTCTTTATTTATTAAAAAAGTTTGATCCTGCCATCATTGCCCTCTCAGAGACATGGCTAGTTAAGGATTCCCTTTTCAGGGTGCCTGGCTATGCTTGCCTCCGGGATGACAGGGATGTTAGGGGTGGCGGTAGTGCTCTTCTTATAAGACGGGATATATCTTTTTCCCAAATTGCTCTACCTCCCTCAGTGTCTAATATTTATATTACTGCGGTCAAAATTCTAGACTACTCCATTTTATCAGTTTATATTCCTCATCCTTCATCTTCTATCATTCTTGAACTTTCTTCTATTCTCTCTTCTATTCCTCATCCCATGATTGTCATGGGTGATCTCAACTGTCATCACACTATGTGGGGTTGTCATCATACTGATAGTTTTTCTCCTCTTATCTTAGAGTTTTGCGATACATTGGACATTTGCATTATGAATGATGGTTCTCCTACTCGCAGAGTGCTACCTACCCAAGATCCTAGAAGTGCTGTAGACTTAACTATTTCATCCCCATCTGTGGCTAGATCTTTCAATTGGTCAGTTTTATCCAATTCGTGTGGAAGTGATCACTTCCCTATTATTATCTCCTCTTCAATAACTATTCCTACTCTTCCAAATTTAGCTCCCCTTTTGCAGTATAGACTGGAATCAGCAAATTGGGATGACTATAAGTTATCGTTAGAAAATAAATTATCTGCGTTTCCGGTTCTTTCACAGAATAACGTAAAAGATTGTAACACATTTTTTGTTAATGCGATGATATTCTCTGCAGACAATAATTTCCCCAAAAAAAAACCGCTCGCCAATCATCATTCATCTCCTGCTTGGTGGGATAGAGAATGTTCCGAAATTATCCGTGTAAGACGTAATGCTGAAATTAACTATAACCTTGACATGACGACAGAAAATTTCCTCTTGTATCAAGAGGCAGCGGCAAGATGTCGTAAAACTTTAAAAAATAAAAAAAGACAAAGCTGGAAGAGTTTTTGCCAATCTTTACACCCTAGAACCCCGGCTGCTGTTGTTTGGAAACAAATCAAACGATTCCGATCTGCTCTGACTTCTGGTCCTTATAATTATACGTCCAACTGCTTCTCATGGCTCGAGTCTTTTATAGATCGTTTGGCTCCTCCCATGGTTCCATCTAAGCATATGCTACAGTATAACCTATTAAGTATTACTTCTACTAATGATCTTGATCGTCCTTTTTCTGCTGATGAATTGGAATGTGCTATGAAAGGTCTGGTAGACTCTAGTCCCGGTGAAGATGGGATCCCTTATTCCTTTCTGGTCAACTCTGGTCATAAGGCCAAGCATTTTTTTTTGGATATTATTAACATATTTTTTTCTACAGGTGTTATACCCGACACATGGCGTTCTCAAATTATTATTCCTGTATTGAAATATGGAAAACCTTCTTCTTCTGCTTCATCTTATCGACCAATTGCATTGTCATCAGTACTTCTTAAAGTCACAGAACATCTCATCAAGAATCGTCTGGAATGGTTTGTAGAAAACCAAGGGCTTATTGCTAAATCTCAGTTTGGCTTTCGCAAAGGTATGAGTACAATGGATAACTTGAGCATTATAATAACTGATATCCGTTCTTCTTATGCCAAAAAGGAATATGTAGTGGCTGTTTTTCTTGACATTCTTTCAGCCTATGATAATGTTTTACTCCCATTGCTCAGACAAATTTTACTTGATTTGAATGTGCCTGTGAAGTTAACTCATTTTATATTTAATCTCCTAACTTCAAGATCTATTAGCATTCGCTCTCAATCTTCTTCATCTCCGTCTCCCGCAAGACTTGTCTGGAAAGGTCTCCCCCAGGGATCTGTGCTTAGTCCTCTACTTTATAATCTTTACACATCACTCTTAGAATACTCCGTGACAAGCTTTTGCAACATATTACAATATGCTGATGACATTTGTCTCTATGTATCTGCTAAAGATATTTCTGTAGCTGAACAACGTATCAACCGAGCCCTTGATTACCTTGATTCCTGGTTATCTGAACATGGTCTTTCCGTTTCAGCTCCTAAGAGCAAATCAATAATTTTTACTCGCAAGTATAACGTTCCCTCCGTTTGTATTAAGGTAAATGATGTAGTAATTCCAACTGTTGATAATGTTAAATTTTTAGGGGTCATTTTAGACTCTAGGCTATCAGGAAATGCTCATATTAATTATATAGTTGAAAAATGCGAAAAGAGCATTAACGTTATACGGTGTTTATCTGGTGTGTGGTGGGGTTCTCATCCCTTCACCCAAAAATTGCTCTATAACGCTATTGTTCGCAGCCATTTTGACTATGGTCTATTCTTACTATGCCCTTGCAGTAAGTTAGCTTTAGAAAAAATTAACAAACTGCAATCTAAATGCCTCCGTATTATATTGGGTGCAATGAAGTCGTCCCCAATTAATGCCATGCAAGTTGAATGTGCAGAGTGCCCTTTATCAATCAGAAGACAATACCTTTGCGACCGATTCCTATTCAAAGTTGCTCAATCTTCGTCTCACCCCCTTATGGATAAACTCCGGATTCTCAATTCATTAAATACTTCTGACAGAGAATTCCCACTTCTAAGAAGTTATAACTTTCTTCAAAATTTGCAAAATCCTATTTCCCAATATTCTACTAATCCTTTGTTCCTAATCCCCTACGAAGCTCTTATTTTCCAGCCTAATATTTTATTTAACCTCGGTATTCATAAAGATCTTCCCGACCCTAACAAGTCCCTGAGGTCATGCATCTCAGAAACAATGTTGGATAGACTTGAAATTTACACTGACGCTTCTAAACTTGACAATAGTCTTGTTGGTGCAGCTGCATGGATTCCCAAATACAAAATCATACTATCTCAAAAATGTCCAGCCGAATCATCCGTCTTTACTGGTGAATCTGTTGCTATTTTAGAAGCTATTAAGTTCTGTATATCTCATAACATACAAAAAGCGTTAATTCTGTCTGATTGCCTGAGCAGTTTACAAGCCATAACATCCAATCCATTTAGAAGTAAGAATAAATTCCCCATTATATTAGAAATCAAAAACCATCTCTTCACTTGTCATTCGAAAAAAATTGACATTATCATTGGCTGGATTCCCAGTCACTGTGGCATTTCTGGAAATGAGTTGGCTGATAATTATGCCAAATTAGCCATTAGTTCCGGCTGTATTGATTACTCAATAATCCATAGTCATGATTTATGCTCGTTAGCCAGGCCTCGAATGTTTGAATCTTGGAAATTGCTTTGGCTCCAGTCAAAATCTTTAAAAGGTAAATATTACGGTGATATCCAGGGTGACGACATTCCGTCTAGACCTTGGTTTTTCAAATGTAAATCTGCTGACAAATGGGTAGCATCCACTATTTGTAGACTTCGTTTAGGTCATTCGTGTACTCCGGTTCACCTTGCTAAAATAAGGATAAGGGACAGTTCGATTTGCGAGTGTGGATTAGATGAAGGAACAGTTGACCATATTTTTTTCGCATGTCCTAATTTATCATTTTCTTTATATGATGTTTTGCCTCCTTTCATCCCTCTTCCTACTAATTTTAAATGTTTACTTTGTTTTGTATATACCCCTTTCATTAAAACTTTGTGTCATTTCATCAAGGTCCATAATATAAAATTATAATGCATTCTTTTTGTTCATATTGATAATTTTGTAGTAATTATTTTGTTGGTAATATTTATTTTATTTTTCAACCATGAATGATCAATGAGTGTATGTAAATCAGTTTCAAATATTTTTTTTTAACTATTCAAAATGTGTTTTCTTTTCACTGGACGTTGGCAAAGTAACTGTGTTAAAACACGGTCAAAGGCCATTGAAGAAAAATTGAATTGAATTGAAAATAATTTAAAAGTGTTGTACCTAGATCAAACTGAGGAAGTATGTTGAGTTTCTTAGCCTAAGCTAAAATAAAAAACATATGGTCAAATCACAGATTAAATATTAGGTGGTCAAATCACACGACGTTTTTTTTACAGCTATAAAAATTCAAAAAAAAATCAAAATTCATTTATTTACCATAAAAGTGCACAATACAACTTACAAATCTTTTAATATAATATTCGTTATGTTGCTGCAAAATAACATTACCATTGGTCTCCGCACTAGGCGAACCTGTATCGCGGAGGCCGGAATTTTTACTACGTCTAGGGGGCTTACAACGATTTATTTATAGAGATGAATTATATTTACAATTAATGAATATATTCTTCCCAATTTTATGTTGATTTTCAACTTATTACAAATATATTGATAGTGAAATTTTACATTTACATTAATATTTAGTATCTCAAATTAATTAGATAGTGTATTTAAATTTTAAAAAACAATATAAAACGAAAAAAAAAGGATAAGATAAAGGTACATAATAACAAATAATATTTTGAATAACTTAACATCATGCAGTATTTTTATTCGAACATCAAATTATATATGTGGGTAAGTACGTGTGAGCGAATGCGCGCGAATCTTTGTGTGTATGTGTGTGTGTAAGTGTTAATGTGAGAAAGAAAGAAAGATGTTGAAGAGAAATGTGGGTACAAGTGAATGAAACGTGGGAGGTGGCTTTGATAAAGAGTGTCATATCACGTTATTGGTACCAACACGGATTCAGCCTAATCATACGACAGTTTACTTAGCCAATCGGTAACCTTACAAATCAGTTCACGTTTAGTATCGTCAATAATATTTACTTGTGATAAGGCTTTGTTATATATAAACGGGTGAAGGAAGAGACACTGTCTTTGAGCAAAGGTGGTTTTAACTCTCGGTATGAGTGCTCTTGCGACTCTCTTATTTTTAAGAATTTTATCATTATATATTTTCATAGAGGTATTGTGGTATTTAAGAATAGAGCAGTAGATATAAAGTTTTCTTATCGATAGTAACTTGCTTTCCTCATATACTGCGGCAGTAGGATGGCGATACTTCTTACCCAACATAATTTTAAAAATAGAACGTTGTGCTCTCTCAGCTTCTATCATGATGGTCTTGGCTGCACCTCCCCAAATCGTAATACAGTATCTCACGACAGACTGAACAAGAGAGAGGTACACCTGAATAATCAAACATTTATCTAAGCTGTATCTCAGAATTTTCATGATATGCGTTAATTTCCGTATTTTGTTAGATAAACCTATTATATGCTGCCTAAATGATAAGTTCTGGTCCAAAATTACTCCAAGATACTTAGTAGATTTAGTGCTATTGATAAATGTGCAGGAGCAGGAAGTATTGGAAACTGTGAGCCATTTGCAAGTGTGTACTTTAATTCCAAAATCAATCTTTGGCGCGCTAGCTTTCGTTTTAAAGAAGGTGATGTAGTTTGTTTTTTAAGTATTCAGAGTAAGTAAGTTTTGACTAAACCATTGTCCCAAAATGGAAATACCTCTTTCAGTTGCCTCCAGAAAATATAGCAGCAGTGTCACAAAGGCAAAGTTCACAAGCAGGGATAGTCAAACCAAATATATCGTTCAAGTATACTAAAAACAACAAAGGACCCAGTACGCTTCCTTGGGGTACGCCAAAATTAATATTTCTCTCTTCACTCACGACGTCTTCAAACACAATTTTTTGTTTTCTAAAAGAAAGATATGATTTTAGCCAATCCAACGCAATTCCTCTAACACCGATCCTTTCCAATTTCCTTAAAAGTATTTTTACCGACACAGTATCAAACGCTTTTGCCAGGTCTAAGAAAACGCCAATACATTTCTTTCCATTGTCTAAAAGGCCCGACACTGTGTTAGTCAAACTACTAACTGCATCTTCTGTCGATTTACCGCTCCTAAAACCGTATTGTTGGTTATGTAAGATATTATTTTTGTCAAGAAAATTATTAAGGCGAGCGCACATAATTTTTTCTAAAACTTTGGAAAACGATGATAACAGAGAAATTGGTCTGTAGCAAGTCGGAGACTTTTTATCTCCTCCCTTAAAAATGGGACTCACTGTAGCAGTCTTCCATTCATCAGGAAATATACCATTTGATAAAGAGAGGTTGCATATGTGAGCCAATGGTTCAAAATTATTGGTTTTCAAAATTATATGAAATGTTACATCCGAAGAGATTTAGTAAACCATGTAGTCCGATTCAGGATACACTGCATGGTCACACCATTTAAGAGCGAAAATAACGATTTTTCAACTCATTCCGTTCACCAATCGGTCTCTCGTCCTCCAATCTCCTTCCTATGTTCGGTCCTTCATTTATTTTAGGGGTATCTTAGCTGTGAATTTTCAACTGATGGGTTGGATAGGTTCACCTTTCTCTTGGTTAGGGTGGGTACTAAATCTATTCGGATGTAACATTTCATATAATTTTGGTAGAAATTCACTTAGGTAAGTTCTTTTAACCATAAATTATTATATTTCAATGTTACATTCTCAAGATTTAGTAAACCATGTAGATGTTTAGAGTTCTGGTTGCAAATGATAACATGTATTTGGTTCAATAAATTATTGCAACCAATAAAATTATTAAAATTAAAGGTATTGGTGAAAGTCCATTTCCCAATTAATTTCAAAGTATTTAAAAACTGTCATTTACTACTAAAACTAGTATAGTACCAAAAGTCAAAATACATATTTTGTTTATCACATATAGGATGATAAAAAATAAAGTTATACCAAACAGGTCGACTAGCTAGTCTGTCTACATGCTTTCTTAAACTACCAATGGGCATAAATAAAAGATGTTTTTAAAGGAAAGAAAAATTTCCACACTGGCGGGGTACGGGAAATTTTTCTTTCCTTTAAAAACATCTTTTATTTATGAGTAATAATCCCCACATGAGGAATTCATGTCAAAAAAAAAAAACATTAAATTACCAATGGGCATCCCTGATCAGTACGCAGCCAAAAAGTGTTTATGTCATTGTAAATGTAAAATGATTAATAAAAAATCTTTTAAAATAGAAAGATAAATCTTTGTAGCCAAAGTATTTGAAAGAAGAATTAAACTACATGTAGCAACTATATCTTGAGATCTATACAAGAAGATAAGAATGCTTTTCTTAATAAATTTATTTTTTACTATAATATTTATAAATTACTTATACTCCTGAGATTAAAAAAACAATTATATTTATATGTTCAGGATTAAGTCCAAACCAAGAGGAAACGTTTGATTTGAATTTGCGTTCCATGCATATAAATCAATATTCATAAGTTAGGTACAAAACTAACACCCATTTATAAATAAAAGATGTTATTAAAGGAAAGAAAAATTTCGACACTGGCGGGGTTCGAACCCGCGACCTTCTATCTTCTAAATCAAATAACATCTTTTATTTATGAGTAATAATCCCCACATGAGGAATTCATGTCAAAAAACATTAAATTACCCATTTATATTTCACAAAATATCGCCAAACTGTTGTTGGTTGATTAATTTAAGACATAAAACTTATTAATGAGTGCACTCTGTATTTGATACATCATACCTATAGAGGTATAATAGTACTTACTATTGCTAACCATATATATAGATATGACCATACCATAGTTAACAATATTTTCGACGATTTCAGTAGAAACTGCTTAACTAATTCGACTAGAAAAATAATCAGAACAAGACAGAATTAACAATGCTTTCTTTTTGTTAAACTTTAGGTAATAGACATTATTATAATACCTTTTAAAGTTTATAAGATTTTCGTAAAGATATTTTCTGACTTAATAAATAAAAAAAAGAGAGAGCCTTTGAATTTGTTAAGGCCAAAAAAAAAAGTCTGTATTTCTACACCTTTATTTAATATATGTCGAATGTTCAAAAAAGGAAACATTGAAAATTGCAGTTTCAAGGTACAAATGGAATGAAAAAATATTATAAGCATAAAGATCATGTTGCAATCAAGAATATTAAAGTAATAAAATTAAATATAACATATGTATGAATATTATACAATATGTTTTGCTTTTGATGTAAATAGGTATATTTATGACTCGCCTTGACAGAATATGTGTTTAAAAAGAAAACCATATCTTGGCCTGTATCAGTATTTTCCTTTAATTATACATAGGTTTATGAAAATATTGTTCGGTTGCACAAAGCGGCGATCGACAGTCTCTGCACACCCAACCGGGAACCAATATGGCGTGAGATATGATTGTATGTATACATACAAAACAAAAAACGATAGCATGCTCTCGATTACTATCCAATCAAATAAAAGTAAATTATTGACGTAAGAAATATAAGGGAATTTCATACCTACCCTGCTACATACCTGCGATATGCTTTTGTATAGTAATATTTCTAAAACCAACTAGATTCAAACCCAATAAAAGGGAACTATCTTCAGTTTGTTTTCCTCGTATGACCATGACAAGACCATAGACATAAAAATAACCGCCCTTGCATGCGGATCCATAAGCAGTTATAAATACGTTCTGCAAAAGGCGATTCAGATAAAATGTAATATAAGTTTAGTGTAAAAACTTCCAAAGACAAATGCTTTTTATATATATTTTTTATATTATAAAATTCTTTATTTAAATATTTAAAAATAGATGAACAAGTAAAAAATTCAGATTTGTATGTTGGCAATTGCAAACACGTAAGTGGTTTTGCGATGGAGAGGTTTCAATTGTGTCAGTTATGCTATTGGAGCCCTGTATTTACTAAATACCAACAGAGACATTCGTAAAGGAAAACGATGAAATTTATCAAGTTTGTGAAAACTGAATTTTTTCGTGTTCTTTACTTTTCGTAAAGGCATACGTACAATTGCTAAAAGAAACAATGGAAGATTCCTTTGAATCTATTGTGTTAATCGAGATGATTCCCGTATGATCTCTGAATGAATTTCTCGGTTTAGGAATTAATCTACTATCTCAATCACACATATATGAATATTTGTATATAATACATATATTTCATTTACAACACATGAATAAAACGTTTCTGGTACGTGGCCCTCAGAAATGTCAAAAATTAGTTGACATAATGAATTTTATGAAAAAAATTCTTACACCCTTCCACGACGTTATGATTTACAAAGATATGAATGGATCATCAGCACCTATGTGCATTGTGACAACACTGAGTGTACCTGTGAGCGTCTAGCAGGTGGCGGCCGGCGGCGGTGGCGGCGGCATCAGTGACGTGACATGTCCATCACGGTCTTCATCACGGCAGGTACAAGCACAACCGTAGCGAGCGGGGATAGTTGCGGCGGCGGTCTTGTAATGCCATGTGGGCATCATAATTATCAAAATCAATTTTATTTGCGTAAATGTGGTACAATGAAGATGTTGCATTATTACAATTGGTCCATCACATTTAACTATGTATGCTAGCATGCAAATATTTACATTAAAAAAAATACAACAAATTTATTAGCTATATTTATTTAATTTAAACAGCCGCGAATTTCAAATTATATTATTATTCTGAAAAAAAATCATTGAGTTCATAAAAACATTTCTCTATCAGCCATTTTTTTAGCTCACGTACAGCCATTAGACAGCAAGATAGTCCGTCGTTTTTCGTATGTGGGTAATAATGAAAACTATTTTAATTTTCATATGTGAGTAATAATTAAAAACATTATTAGCATGTGATTATTCAAAATAATGATGTTGATTCATCCATAACAAGGTTATTGGAGATGTAACTTAGAGCCAAAAGGCAATCAAAGCTGATATTGTGTTTGTGATTTTTCCAAACTATTATTACGGCAAAGTCAGCACCTAAAGCTACTTTCTGGGAAGTATCTCGTACAACCACTTTAGGAAAGCGCATGCCAATTGATCTTCTGGATAATAACTCGTATTACCTCTTTAAGAAGATTAAAAAGTTGTCGATGTATAATATTATTCATTGTGATAATGTACGGTAGGTGCACACCGTATTATTTGATATACAATGTAGTAACTATGTACTGAATGACGATAATGCTGAAATGAATAAAGCTACTTTCTGGGAAGTATCTCGTACAACCACTTTAGGAAAGCGCATGCCAATTGATCTTCTGGATAATAAATCGTATTACCTCTTTAAGAAGATTAAAAAGTTGTCGATGTACTATATTATTCATCGTGATAACGTACGGTAGGTGCACACCGTATTATTTGATGTACATGTAGTAACTATGTACTGAATGACGATAATGCTGAAATGAATAAAGCTACTTTCTGGGAAGTATCTCGTACAACCACTTTAGGAAAGCGCATGCCAATTGATCTTCTGGATAATAACTCGTATTACCTCTTTAAGAAGATTAAAAAGTTGTCGATGTATAATATTATTCATTGTGATAACGTACGGTAGGTGCACACCGTATTATTTGATGTACATGTAGTAACTATGTACTGAATGACTATAATGCTGAAATGAATAAAGCTACTTTCTGGGAGGTATCTCGTACAACCACTTTAGGAAAGCGCATGCCAATTGATCTTCTGGATAACAACTCGTGTTACCTCTTTAAGAAGATTAAAAAGTTGTCGATGTATAATGTAATTCATTGTGACAACGTACGGTAGGTGCATATTGTATTATTAAATATACATGTTCAAGAAAATACATTATGACAATCAATGTTCTGGTTAATATTACTTATTATCTCTTTAAGAAAATTTCATATTGAACATATTTACCGTTTTTATGATTCATGACACTTCCTGCGCTGTATCGCGTAGGTAAAACCACTTAAGATATACATTACATCAATCTTCTGGGTAATATTACGTTACTTATTATCATTTTAATAAGACTAAAAAGTAGGTCATTGATAAAGTTAATAACAATTATGTCACTTTCTGCGCAGTATCGCACCATCACTTAAAAAAGTGGATTGAAGAAAAAACTGTATAATAACTCATTAAGGGGCGTAAGAACATAAAGTGATTATATTACTCACCGCCATTTTTGCCGCCAACTATCAAAAAAGAATTTACATATATAGTATTTCGGAAGTAGGTCCTTGTCAATTCATATATTTACTTGAATAGTCATTATACACTGGCATTTTCTAGTTGAAAATATATGATTATGTAACAATTTTTATTTTACGGAGACGAGACGTGTTTCCAATGCAGCACACCTAAAAAGAATGAAGGACCGAACATAGGAAGGAGATTGGAGGACGAGAGACCGATTGGTGAACGGAATGAGTTGAAAAATCGTTATTTTCGCTCTTAAATGGTGTGACCATGCAGTGTATCCTGAATCGGACTACATGGTTTACAAAATCTTGAGGATGTAACATTTAAATATAATTTAAGCTATGTTAAATTGATTAAGGTAACGTGTTTTAAAATTTTGGGATTTATAGCCGTTAGTATATACTATGATTGATTGATGGATGAATTTCATATATTTCTTTTTGTAGTGGTTATATCAGTCAATCGCATCAAGTTTCAAATTTCTAGATACAGTCTATTTATAGATCAAAAATCTGTATACTATTTTTCAATCCCTTAGGGGGTGAGTTCCAAAAAACCTTTTTAATTGTTCATAAGAATCATGAAAAAAACCATTTTGTACCAAATTTCTATGTTCAAAAATGAGAATATCTTTAGTAAGTATGGATAGCAGTTAGGCGGCCTGGTGCTGCCCCCTACACTGAGTGTTGGTGATGTGTGAGAGATTGCAGCCAATCAGTCATCGGTCAATATATGGCGGTACTAAATTAAAATTGAGATATGTGCTATTATTTACTAACTATGCATTCTGAGGCTTAAACAGAATATTAATTTATGCGTAAGTATAGCACAATATATCTATGAGATTATTACTTTAAAAATAGTTAATAAAAGAGTTATAAACATATTCTCAAACCTACCAAATGAATACGCAAAGTTCATACAATATACTTTCAATTATCTTTATTCATGCATATTCGCATAGTTGAATGTGAAAGAGAAGGAATAGTGCTTCCTATTATTCTAAGCTAACACAAAACCAAAAAACAATCGCGAAAAGATTGGGATGCCTGAGATTCGAACCTGGGTCTTCCGTTCGATTAGTATTAACCGAACGGTATACCGCTACGCCACGAAGACGTAAGTGTTGACTTCAAAATTTTGATAATCTATATATCTAGTAGTCATACTATTGACAAACAATTAAATGGACATTTATTTTGATGAAAATGGATGAAACCCTTATTTTTTCTAAAAAGACTATTAATGAAGAGTCTGACAAAGTCGTTCGATGAAAAAATTAATCGTGTAAATGTGGGGAGCCACATAAAAGTTATGTTTTTTTCATGTTCCTGTAGGAACCCTTGCAAAATCCGGGATAAATGATATCCTATAAGTTGGCCAGGTGTATAAGCTACATTCATACCAAATTTGATCAATATCCGTTGGGTAGAATTAACGTAATGAGCGGGCATACAGACAGACAGACATACTTTTTTTTTCAAAAGGCGCAAATTTGGCTTCAGTTTCGAAAATTAAACATATTCCACCAGTTTAAATCTTTTTGTTCATGAAAACCTCATGTGGGGATTATTACTAATAAATAAAGAATAAATAAAGGAAAGAAAAATTTCGACACCGGCGGGGATTTTTTTCTTTCCTTTGTTTTATTCTTTATTTATTTTTATATTCCACCGGTTTTTATTTTTTTTCTTCAATGTACAGTTTTGACCTGGGTACAGTTTTACTATAGTATAGATTTATTACCCTATTAGAATGATTTTAAAACTACCTTTTTATTCCCACCGAGTCTTTGACTATAAACACTATAGACAGGGTCATAATACAACGGGAGCGTACCTCTTTTAGAAAGCAATATTTTTCCCTGTAATGTTGCGATCACTAGAAAACAATTACCCCAAAATACTATAATCACCATTCTAAAAGCTACTTTTTAATTTAAAATTGATTACGTCAATTTATTGTTTAATTAAAGGTTTACTGGTTACTATATTATTTCCTGCAATCATATAATCATACATACTTGCTACTAGTATTATACAATCTTTTTTGTTTAATTTTACCATTTATACTGATGTTTAATACACCGTGAAATCTTAAGCATTGTACTAACTTTCAGGGATGAATCTTCCCATGATTACGAATAAATTTTTGTCGGGACTAACCTTGTTACTGGACAAAAAAATCAGCTGTTCCATAAGTGCAAGTTATGTAAATATCATACGGGTCATGGGTATAGTGGGGTCTATGTTTGTATTTTGAAAAATAAAAGACAGCGCTATTTTATACATGAGTTATATTGCATTATTTACTATTGACCTTTAAACAAAATCAGTTTCGTGTGAAAATTTCGAATTCTTTCGTCTATTTCAGTCACATTTTTCAAAAGATGATGGATTCGTACATCTAAGTATTTTAAAGCTATAGCACAAGGTGGTTTTCGAAGGTGGCTCTGATGTAGTCGTTTAATGTCGGAAATATTCTTTTACCTAAATTCTTTTTCAAAACAACTGCGACCATTTGAGCCAAAGCTTTGTCTTTGGACTAAAACGAGAAGCCTTTCAATTTTATAGTATGCCTCAAAACTTTGATTGGTTTCCAATTGCATCTTCCAGTGGCCGCAATCCATTTTTCTCGTAGATTCGGGTCTTTAGAAAAACTGTAATGAATACGAAGAAATTAAATAAATATAACAAATTTATTACTTACTAATTCCGTAGATAACAATTGGAAATCATTCAGCGTCGCTATAGCGCGACGAAATACATAATATACTCACTCATTAACATCAGTTTACTAATTTAAAATTTTCACCCTAACAACAGGGTAGGATGAAAACGTGAATTATGGCAACACTGAGATACTGCATATTTTTAGGTTATGCTATTAAAAAATTGCTCAAAATAACTAAAGAAAATGCTAGTAATCTAGTTCAACGTAATTAACATTTGAATCACTTATTTTCTGATCGCGCAATACAGAAAAACATTAAAAAACTCACTCACTTGTGGAAATTCAATCCTTCGATGTGTTTTTCGCTGCGGCTTCCGCAGCCAAGCACGCTACACCCAACCATACCTCACTAAATAATAACTTAACTAATGGAGTCTCTTTTGTCACAATAACAATATACAAATGAATAAAATCTTTCTCAGATTCAAAAGAAAACCAAAATCGCTCACAAGGCGACGCTTTGTTTGTCACTATTTAAAAGTGTGACATCAACAAAATGGGTTACGCGATAGAGATGACAATAAAGATTTGTGTCTCTTTTTAACATATAAGAACTTAAATAAGGGCTTCTCTTTTTAAAATGGATGACGTAACATCGCTCTGTCTATAGTGTTTATAGTCAAAGCACCGAGTAGCCGTGGTGGTACAGATTTTGGTGGTACTCTTTGGGAAGAAAACACAACAATCTGGTGATTATTGTCTATTTATTGATTAGTCATTGTTAATAGGTATTGTGTAAATATTATTCATTTTCTATTTGCTATTATGAGAGTTTTTTTTCTCATAATTTACTTATTTTATTTATTCTTCTTAAAGCATATACAAATAGAGAGATAACGACTACGTCACGACGAGCAAGAAAAGGATAGCTAATTATAAATCTCTTAAGGATAGAAAGAGCTAGTACCGTGATTTTTTGTCCCTTACGGTGTAACCTGTTTTTTACTTGCTCAGACTGTCAAAAGAGACAGTTTGAGCAAGTCTGTCAGAGAAATAATAAACGCTTTGTTTACCTTCACCGATTTTAGATAATATTGTGCAAATACGTGAAATAAATCATTTTTTGGACACGTAGGAAGTAAGCTTGTTTAGGGCAGAGACATTGTTTATGTGATAGTGCTTTAAAAATAGGTAAATACAAAGAATTGGGCTGCAGTTATCAAAGCGAGTAAAAAGCCCCAGATTAATCACTTCTCAGTGGCGTATCAAAGAAAAATCGGGATATATTTGCAGTTTATGAACCTTATTAGATTAACAACAGAAGATATGCTGTTTTTTTTATTTAATTTTAAACAGAACCCTCAACAACAAAAAACAGTGGTGTTGCCCACTTCAAAGTCTCAATAATCTTTTAGAAGTAAGAATTCATCATGTGAATAAGACAATTACTATGAACGAGGAAAGGATTCGGAACAAATAAAAAAAAATATTTAAAAGACAGTAGCTTTGATTGTTGATTTAAATTATGTTGAAGTTGATTAAGGTAACGTGTAATACAATAACTATGAACATTTGATTAAGAGTTGTTTTATTTTAACAAAACTATTATTGGTTTATTTAATTACCCTATTAGTATGAATTTTAAACTACGCTTTTATTCCCACCGAGTACCCATGGAGTGATTGTTGTCTATTTATTGATAAGTCATTGTTAATATGTATTTTGTTAATATTAATAATTTAGGTTTTTTGTTTCCTTATAATTTATCCATTTAGAAACTTATTATTTGAGAATATTTGCCATATATTTTAGGTAACATAATATATCTGTTGTTATTGAAAGCATGGGGAAAGCCTTACAAAAAATACCACAAGCGAGGTAAAATTGTTTTTGTGTCAACACTCAACACCGATTGTGCGAAAGAAAGACATATAGGGTGCCACGCGCGTTATCTATCTATAGTCTATAAGTAGTTGGTCTGAGATATTCTTATTATTTGAGGATATTTGCCATATATGTGGGAAAGAGAGACATATAGGTTGCCACGCACGTTATCTGTCTACAGGTAGTTGGTCTTAGATATCTAAAGATTTATTCTTCTAATTTAAAGATTCATACTCAAAACTTAACTGACACCAAAGTCGTTTCAAAAAGCAATCCACAGAAAATTCCACAGATTTATTTGTCAATTTGTCAATGTCAAGTCAAAATAAATGTCAGTGTCATTGTCAAGACTACAAGTTTTATTTTTTTAACTTTACGGTTAGGTTTACCTTACGCCAGGGGCTGGAAACTTCCTGACATCCTCACTTTGTGATTTTTAACAGCGCCTCTATTGCAGTTCCACCTGAACTTATTAAAAAAGCGCGCCGTAATTTGCTTATTCATCAATAGATGGCGCTGTTGGTAATTCCTACATCGCGGTATGATTTCTTCTTTATTAGAGTATATAAACGTAAAATTTTACGAAATATTGTTATAAGGAAAATTACGAAAAACAGCATAGAATCGTGTGTACTTCTTCGACATGTTTTGTTTTTTTTTGTTAATATTATATATTCATAGCCATACAGACAGTACATCGAAATTAAGGCGCAATATACTTATAGATATATATAGGTGATTAAATTGTAGCAGAAGTTCGGGTGGAATGCCTCGAGATGGCGATAAGTTTGCATTATAAACTAGGTGACATTAAAATCCAGCAAGTTGGCTCTCTATATCCAGTGTATTACTTTACTCTATGCCTTACGCCTTTTCTTTTCTCACGCTCATTCTGTGAATCACTTGTTTGAAAAGCGGCCGCTTTTTATTTTGTGTCTTGTAAGCACGGGCGTAAATCTTCATACAAAAAAAACTAGACGTACAAAGTGACAGCGAGAAAATGATACTCAACCACTTCAGCCCCCGCATGCCTCACTTCCCCAGCCATCTCCGCTTGTTTTGTCATCTGTCACTGTCAGCCATTTTGAATTAGTTAGTTAATGGTTGGTTTGTTTGTTTGGTTGTGTAAAAAATAAAATATATTAAAATAAAAAGTAGAAGCTGTTGGAGACACTGGACTTATACCAATAGTACTAGTATCAGACCAAGGCACAGCCTTTCAATCGGCTTTGAAAAGCCTTTAGCAGGACACAAGGCGAGAGCAGATACTTTCAGAAGAAAGCATTGGTAAATTTATATTTATTAATAGTTTGAAAGAATCATCCTTTTAGAACAATAATGAACCCTAGAACCATATATACATATGCACTCACGGCTTTTGAATCCCATTATGGGGTAGTTGGAGCCTCTGAATCTAAGACTCATCACATCAGCCACGTTTAGCAAATAGTAAAGGGGAATGGATGTTGATATGTGGCCACTGGTGATGGGTTGCTAGTGCATCGCCCATTAACCATCAAAGGTTACAAACTCTAAGTCGCCTTGAATGACACCCATGGGTAGAAAGGTGAACAGGTGTTCTCAAGTAATTCAGTAACAAACATGAAAAAGAAAGTTTTCTATCAAATAGAGCACCTTGTCCTTTTGTTGAATTCGAATAAAGATTTACAATGTTTGTGTTTTTTCAAGTAAATCATATTAAAAAATATTTTTTCATTGCAGATGATATAATTCAAATTGGTTGTCATAAAATAAATATTTTATTCGATCCTCCACACCTAATCAAAGGAATAAGGTACAATTTTCTTACAAAAGACATTAAATTTGAGGGTGAGATTGCCAAGTGGTCTGATATTATCGATGTCTACAAGATTGACTGCAGACATGCTGACACCAGAATCCTGCATAAATTAAATGATGAGCATATCATTTCAGAAAAAATAAAAAAGATGAAGGTTAGTAATTTCATCCATAAATATTTTTTAAAACTACATTTGTATTTTTACATTTACATACATAAACTAACTGTTTTATATTTCAGGTTAAAAACTGTGTTCAAGTTTTTAGTCACACAATGGCCGGAGCTTTGGCATTGATATCAGAAACTCGTAAGTATTAAACTTTGTCCGTTGTTTATAATAGAGCATCCCTTAAAAGCTAATAAACTAATGGTATTTGTTTGTGATGATATTGTTTCAGTCCCTTAGCTTAAGTTCATTGTCCGCCTTAAATAATATTAAATTTGGAACCTAATAGTAGATTAACTATGTACTAATGTAACGATTTTTGTTTTAGTTCGCAGTAGAAATGAAACACTATTAAATACAAGCCGGCTAGTGGCTGTTCTAGACAAACTATTTGATAGTGTGAATGGAGCCAGTAAATGGAACAAAAGAAGTAAAGGGAAAGTGCTACGAACATTAGTAACAAAAACTTCCATACACCATGACTTTTGGAAAGAAGCAAAAAGGAAGTTAGAAAATCTTAGGTTTATTAATTTAAAAAAAAAGATGTTTCTGTACCAAGTGTGAAAAACTGGCTTGTCACTCTGCAAAGTTTTCAGAAACTGTGGCAATTTTTTGAGACAAAAGGCTTGAAATTTATGCGTCCCAGATATTTTAATTCAGATAGTTTGGAATTTTTTTTTGGGAAGGTTAGAGCCTACAATTTGCGAAACACCAATCCAAATTGCCACAGTTTCAGCAATACTTTTAAATCACTGCTGATAACAGGGTTCATCCGATTTCATAATAACTCTTTTAATTGTGAAGATGAATCCTGTTATCAAGTAATGAAAATTCTACTATTCGTTAATAATGATACTGAAAATGAAACTAAAACCAAGAGCAGTGATTCAAAAAGATATTGTAATCTTAGCAATGATCCGGAAAATCTTGTAAGTATGGCAAGGCGTGAACGCTTAATTACTTACGCTCGAACTTACACTGCTGGCTGGGTTGTAAGAAAAATACTTAAAAAAACCAGTGTAAGCTGGATCTTACATCAAATGAGTTAGCTATTCATACATGGGTGTCTCAAATAATTTAATAGTAAAAAAAGAGCCTCATGTATGTATATGACCATTTGGTGAAAGTTTTTGGCACAATTTTTGAACAAACTAACTTATTTTTGGACTCTCATGCACATGAAGAGAAACTCTCAATTACAATTTTTGACACTGTAAAAGATAAATATGCATTTGAGTTCCTTGCGTGTCAAAAACATAAAAAAAATGTAGTTCAAGCCTTCACTGCTACTACAATTAAATTTAAATCTTTTTGTTCATGAAAACCTCATGTGGGGATTATTACTAATGAATAAAGAATAAATGAAGGAAAGAAAAATTTCGACCCAGTGTGTCGAAATTTTTCTTTCCTTTATTTATTCTTTATTCATTAGTTACAATACAATTAAATTGGCCATACATAATTGGTGTAATACTATAAATAAAATATTAAACGGTACGGACATTGTAAGATTAAAAGCTTTCAGAAACAAGCCTATCATGCAAGAAAAAGCTCTGTTAAAATTTGAAAAGAAGCTGAAAAATAAACCCAGTAAATGAAAGAGAAGTGTTGTCTTATTTAATTTTTCACCTTTAAACTGTAACTGAAAAAAGTAAAAGCATAATTATTGGGGCTGTTTAAATTAAGCTTTCGCCTACAGCTCCCGCGTCAAATGTAATATTTCAAAACGACAACTTTTCTAATCGTCTTTTTCCCCCAACTAGTGTTGCCGGATAATCGATTGGTATCGATTATTAATCGATTATGCAAATGAGGCCCAAATAATCTAATAATCGATAGTAATATCGATACTATCGATTATATCGATACTATCGATTATTAGATTATAATCGAAGAACGATATAATCGATTATGATCGATTAATCGATTATAATTGAAAATAATCGATAATAATCGATTAATCGACTAATCGATTATAATCTAATAATCGATTAATCGATTATATCGTCATTAGATTATAATCGATTAGTCGATTAATCGATTATAATTGTCAATTTTTCACACTGTGATATAAATACAATATATATAAAATACAATACATAAACTTTATATAAAATATTATATAATATATAAATATAATCTTTACTATTGATTATTATGTAAAAACATTTATTTTACCATTTTTTCCCCACTCAATCACCAAAAGTGGCTATGGAATTTATAATTCCTTGGCTCTGGCTACCCCTTCTAAGAAATTATAGCTGTGAGTATATATATGTATCGATCAATCTACGATAAAATCATTTATATTTTTATTTATTCTATTTTTATCACAGTGTGTAAAATTTTCAATTATAATCGATTAATCGACTAATCGATTATAATCTAATGACGATATAATCGATTAATCGATTATTAGATTATAATCGATTAGTCGATTAATCGATTATATCGATTATTATCGATTATTTTCAATTATAATCGATTAATCGATCATAATCGATTATATCGTTCTTCGATTATAATCTAATAATCGATAGTATCGATATAATCGATAGTATCGATATTACTATCGATTATTAGATTATTTTGGGTGAGCATAATCGATTAATCTATAATCGATTATCCGGCAACACTACCCCCAACCAATCGGAACGGACTTCATACGTCCAACTAATTTATTCAAGAGTTGTGCGTCTGATACGTAGTATCTCTTTATAGTCTGTGCTTGTAAGTTTTCTGAATTTACTGTTAAACTATTTAGTAATTTATTTTTTGCGTTATTTTATTCTTTAGTCATTGCCTTATTTTCAATCTGAATTTTTTATTTCACTGCTCTGAATACCCATGTATTTTTAATGTTTTTTATTATTTACCTTTTACTTTTTTTCGCGAACCCACTTTATTGAAATTTCCATTTTTTGAATGTAATGATTGTACTGAAATATTCACGACGTGCCAAAATGTTTAATCGGCACTTTCATCATCCGGAACAATTTACCGTTACCTACAACTCATTTAGGTTATTTTGTGTTGCAGGTTGAATTCCCCGATTAAATAAGTTCATCATGTCTCTCCAAGAGGTATGTACCTAATTTGTTTCAATCACCTTTGTTAGTTTATTAATTCAATTAAGCTGTGAAAGTGGAGTAGTTAAATGGCTCATTACCCTAGCATTCGTGGATAATTGTTTGTGAAAGTTTTTTGTAAGTAAGTTACGGAAAGATTTGCGAACAAGTTATCCATGAACAACTTGGAAATTTGCACTTTAGGACAGCTAGTCATGTTTTTTATTTTTATTTTGTTATCTTAACTTATTTGGTAAAAGTTATGTTGAATGGTTTAATAAATATAGTTACAGATTGTAAAATATTTATATATTGCTGTATGAAGGGACATAAATCCATTGGTCCTTCAAGCATAGTGGTACTAGTCAACTAGCTCTTGAGCACTATGTTAATTGGTTGGTCAAGTCACCCTATTTAGGGATAGATTGATCTTCTTGGTGGGGACCAGTATTTGCTGTAATGAATATAATGCTAAAAGTATAACTCTCATCTAACCATTGTTCCAGTAATACCATTGACATTTTTTTATTCATTCCCTTTCTCTGTTCAGGGTTGAATGATAATAATGTTCTGTTACTGTATTAAATAGTAGAAAAGTTTTATGATAGTCTTTTGTGAATTTTATAATTAATTATAAAACTAAGAACACTGGGAATAAATCAAGTCAAAAGACTGATATAGAAAGTCACATACTACTTTGCCAGGGTCAAAACAAGCAGTTGAATATCACAACCTTAGAGGAAAGTTGTTGCTGTCGGACACCAAACACTTACCAGGCAAAACTCTGAGCTAGCTCTATTTATTTTTTAAGAAAACCCAAATGATAGGGAAAACTTGATTAATTCAAGCATAGTATCAGTCTCAGATGTCTGGTCTTAATGGGTGTCTCAGGGGGAGAAAAATTATTTAAGTTAAATTAATTCCTAAGGTGTGTAAATTACAGGTGTGTTATACAAATGTTAGATTCAATATTTGTATTTATATCTAAATATGAAATAACACACAGGTGGAATAAATGAAAGTAGTTTGATCTATACTAATATGATAAACAGAGAAGAATTTTCATGTATTGAAATTACATACATAAAAATAACAAAAATATTATGAAATCAACCAAAAATATTATTTCCAAGTAAAAAGATAAATAACTTTTTTTGAACATCAAAATGTAGTATTTTCTAAGACTTTCACAATTGCACATTATAATAAAAACAACTATTGACTTTCGGATAATTTAATCAAAATGTAACTTAATTCTAAGTTTACTTCAGATTCAGAAGGTACATACATATACTCACGGCTATAATTCCCTAGAAGGGGTAGCCAGAGCCAAGGAATTATAAATTCCTCAGCCACGTTTTGAAAGTTAAGTGGGGAAAAGGCAGTAAAATAAAGGTTGCATCGCCCAAAAATCCAATAATAAGCCCCAATACCCTTAGTCGCCTCTTACGACACCCGTGGGTAGAAAGGGGTAGCGACATTCTAAGCCGGCAATACACGGCACTATTCAGAAGGTGTTTTACATAAACTCACACCATTAATTCCCCTTGGAGTAGGGAGAGACTATTGATCACCACTTAGTGCCATCGAGGCAAAACTCTTTATCTTCATTTAAATCAATCAATCTTTTCATACATTGTCTTTTATTCTTCATACTTTGGTCACCTGCTTTTTTGAGTACACTTAATTGTTCAACCAATTTAAAATAATAATTTTTCAATCAAAAGCTATAATTATCAGCAGTGAACTAGGCTAAATAACATTAAGCTAAATGGCATATGGGGTTAACTATCATCAAATATGCCAGAGCAGTCGGAGAAAATGCCTCTTATAAACATTGTATTACTATTTAAGAAATAATCTGTGTAAAATGTTTTTTAACTGCGATGTAAAATAAAGAGTTTTCTATTCTATTTTATTCTTTAATAATATTACGAAGTGGGGGCAGATTTTTTAATATTAGGCTTACCCTTTGGATGAGATGGTAAAGCATTGTTTTCAAGACAATGTCCATTTAAAACGGTAGCATATTCTAACAGCTTGCAATATTCATAAAATAAAATACCACCTAAAAACCCACATAAAACCTAAATTTTATGCTCCCTATATTTGGGAACAAATCTTGTTCCATATTGTTGTAACGTCATAATTTTGTATATTTTCTCTCAGTGCGTGGTATAATGTTGTCTCTATCTATATAAATGTTAAGTTAATTAAACATGGAATATTTATATAATTGTTGGGGATGGAAATAATTGTTTGTTTTTTTCAAATATTTAAGTATCGGTGTAGTAAATGCAAGCTTATTGACCCATCCAATGTCACTACCAAATCCTGAGAATAATTATTTATTAAGAACTGGATAAAAAGAAAAATAGCTTTTTTATTATTTTAAGCAAAGATTATAATGGTATGTATACTCAAAAATGACCAAAAAGGCTCAGACTCAACAGATTTTTTAATGAACTTATAATATATATCAAGTAAATTTTATTTTTATGTATTACCCTATTAGAAAAAATGGTATAATGAAGTAATGTAATTATTAAAAAGCTAGTTCAATCTAGCTAGGCTTCTACCGCCACGCCATCTCACTTGTAGATGTTTTTGTTTGTACTCTGACACTAAGTGACAAAATTGTCGCGTGTTTGAAAGTAGTAGTATCTCTGCCACTTCTTCAGTATGTGTAGGGGAGAGAGTGACAAACTCTCTTCACTACAAAAGAATAGTAATCAAGAGGCTGGACTATTTCATACTTTACTTCAGTTAAACCGCTAAGTTAATACTTCTTATCTTACGTACTTATCCATACAATCCGTTCAATGTCATCTATATGATAATGAATAACATTGCATTATGACTTTGAACTCCGTGTGAATGTTTCAAAGTTCATCGTCGAAATAGCCTATTAGCATATTGTGGACACTAGTGTGTTTGCCACTAATATCTCTTTGGAAGTGTGAACAGCAAAACTAGTTATAAGTTTCGGCGGGATGATGTAACCTTTGTGCGTATGTAAAAATACTTTAGCCTGTCTTTAAAAAGTACACTTTGGAGTGGGTTAAAAAAAGAACGTAGCAGGTTTTGTCGTATATGTTTTTTTTATTTGTTTTTTTTTCATTTAAGGAATTTGGACTTGGTAGTTTCATGAAGTTTTTTCAAAGAATCAAAGTACAACTTACTAAAGCGACCCGATAAAAAAAAAACCGTATATTGGTGACAGTAGACCTTTAATCTCAATAGTATATTGATAAAACGGTCGAACATGTTTTTAACAAACCTACAAAAAGTATTAAGTTGCAAACCGTATTATCACCAAGATTAAAATATGAATGAAGTGGTTAGGTAATACAGTGTCTTCGTCTCGTTATCGTAAAATTCATAACCATCTGGCCCTTCTCATTGATGTAAGTCATCTTTGGGATTTAGCCTGATCCAGAAACAGACTGGTTTTTCTGGTAGTGCCACTACCTGGCCACTAGTATGTGCGAAAATACTTCGGCGAAATACACTGCCTTTTTGCTCTTACTAATATAAGACAGATATAAACAAAATAATTATATAACGGCGATGCAGCTCGCCACTCATCACGCCGTGGTTCCTCGCGGGGCGAAATGTGGGCTGGAGAGACCCGCTTCAGTACGTTGAATGTGTGTGGAGGGATGCACGAAAAATTAGATGAAGTATGTATGATAATGGATGAAAGAAAAATAGATTTTCTAATAAAAGAGCATGTATGAAAAGATTGATGGATGTAGACGAAGCAAGAGAGGTTTGCCAGGATCGTACAAAGTGGCGATCGATAGTCTCTGCCTACCCCAATGGGAATTAACGGCGTGAGTATATGTATGTATGTAATTATATCACGTAATAACAGTAGATTAAGTTAGTTTCTAGAAAGTGCAATCATGATTTAGTTGGAGATAAAATATCCTCAAAGTCTAGACTAGTTTTAAGTGGAGTAACTACTTAGAAAACCAGTTATAGATTTGAAATATGCCAGACCGGCAAATACTGTACACACATGTTAAATTTAAAATTGGCGTCAGATCATTGTTCTCGCTTCTTGAGGTGTGTTTTTATGTCTATGTAAATGTAGGGAATCAATTATAAGGAATAAGGGTGCGAGATTGACGGTAGCTGTGATTTGACCATCGAGGCATTATGTTCAGAAAATAACAGATATGGCTTAGAAACTTTCCGAACTGCAATAAAAGAATAATAAAACAATGATGATTGGCAACAGTGGTTTTCCAATAGCTGATTACAATAATTATTTATTCCTAATGCTAAATTGAGAAACTCATTATTATATGGAATAACGTAATATCGCTTTAATTGCCCAACATTACTCATCTGAGCCTTGCATACATCTGCATTTAGTCAGGGGTTCTCATATTTAACTAATAACTCCACACTAATCAGCCATGTAGATTTCCTCACGGTGTCTCTCACCTCTTAAAATCCTAATAAATAAATCAATATCGCTTATAAAAAACACAGATAACTTTAGGCCAAATTCATCTTTGAACCTATGCCTCAATGCATCAGAAGCTATAATTTCCTTAAAGCCACGAAGCCCAAGGTATTTGAAGATTTCAATAGATGTAAAAGTACATGTTCAATGACCATACCGTAATCCTTTCCAGCAATTCGACAAGGCCGCGGCCGACGTGAGGAACCTCAAGTCCCTGCCCAGCGACAACGACCTGCTGGAGCTGTACGGGCTCTTCAAACAAGCCACCGTGGGAGACGCTGATGCCAGCAGTAAGTATTATGCTACGAGGGCTGCTATTTATGTATCCGGAATAAAAAAAAGAAACAAACATATATCAATTAATATGGTTTTATTGCTTCTCAAAATATTCGCCGCTCAGATCTATACACTTTTGCATGCGTTGAAACCAATTTTCATAGCACTTTTTCCACTCAGACTGAGGTATCTCCAAAACGTGCATTTTGAACGCATCGACTGCCTCTTCGCGGCTCGAAAAACGTTGACCACGTAATTTTTTCTTCACATTTGGAAATAAATAAAAATCATTGGGTGCCAAATCAGGGCTGTACGGCGGATGACCTGTCAATTCGATCTTTTGAGCTTCTAAAAACTGAGTTGTGACGGCCGACCTGTGACAGCTAGCATTGTCGTGATGCAGAATGATTCTACGTTGTCGGTTAGTCTTTCTTATTTGTTCAAAGACTTCCGGCAAACAAATGGTCGTATACCACTCCGAATTAACAGTTTTACGATTCTCTAAAGGCACTGTAGCTACATGGCCATTTATACCAAAAAAACAAGCGACCATTTGCTTCAATGTGCTTTTTGCACGAATAACTTTTGTTGGGTTCGGCTCATCTTGGAACACCCACACCGTGGACTGCTGCTTAGTTTCGGGGTCGTAAGCGTAGATCCAAGATTCGTCACCTGTGTAGATATTATAAACAGCTTTTGACGCACCACGGTTGTATTTTTTTAACATTTCTTTGCACCAATCGACACGAGCCTGTTTTTGATCAATACTCAAGTTGTGCGGAATCCAACGGGAGCAAATTTTTTTTACAGCTAAATGTTCATGAAGTATCTTATGTATGCTCGTCATACTAATGCCCAGAGATGCCTCTATCTCACGATATGTAACATGACGATCTTGAGTTATTAGTTCCCGGACAGCATCGATGTTTTGAGGTACAACGACCGTTTTAGGGCGACCTTCTTTAATTTCATCAGTAAGCTTAGATCGTCCACGATTAAACTCGCTAAACCAGTGATACACAGTGGTCTTTGAGGGTGCTTCATCCCCAAAAGTCGAAGTAAGCTGATCGATGCACTGTTTTTGAGTTAGACCACGCCGAAAATCGTAAAAAATCATGGCACGAAAATGTTCACGAGTTAAATCCATGGTGGTGAAGACACGCAAT